>JAJAGP010004247.1:0-53633 GCA_025084515.1 Ancistrus triradiatus | reverse complement strand
TTCCTATAACACTCAGGGAGTTTTTCCTTGCCACTGTCGCCCTAGGCTTGCTCAATTTGGGATTGGACGTAGTTATTAGGAGATAATCTAAACTTGTAAAGTTGCTTTGAGACAATGCTCCATTGTAAAAAGCGCTATATAAATAAATCTGACTTGACTATCATTTGGGTGGAATCCGAGTAAGGGGACCATCATTTGGGGGGGGGGGGACAGAGAGAGAAACACCGGTATAAAGAGGAGAGAACATGAATAAACATGATGCTGAACTTTATTTTAGAACCTCGTGTACTTTAAGTTATATAGCGTTAATAATCGTAAGCATTCAGTCATAAACAGAATGTGCACTACGTACGTCCTACCACGCCCCCTGTAGTACACTTACACAAACACCATCAATCAGAGCTGATAATCAGTTACACCATATACCGCGATATTTAATCAGTACTGGTAACGGTATAATAATTCTGGGAAAGTTAGAGGAGGCTTTCGGACGCTCTTCTGTAATTCTGTTGACTGGATCAAAGGACACCCACCGCACAGCGTAGCGTCCGAACCGTCGGGTCATTGCCTTAAATAAATCGAGTTAAGTTTGAACCGTCAGCCACGACGACATCAAGTTTAGGAAGAGCGCAGATTCAGACGTGATCTCGTACTGAATGATGTTTACACAGTTTGTTATTAGCATTAATATGTTAAGAGGGTATGTAACAAGACGTTTGAGACGTTGATCTTTTTTGCGCATTGCAACTTTTACCTGTTTTCTTTCAAAATGCTTAAAAATCAATGCCACACAATGCGCAAAAACATCGTACTCACATCGTAGATGTTGCAAAACTTTTTAAAAACCTAGTAAAATAATAAAAACGTATTCACATCGTACATGTTGCGTAAATTTATTAACTAGCAAAATAAACAGAACGTGCATTGTTTCTGTGAGCAGGGCACCAATAGTTTTGCACAACTTTTACTCGTTTTAGGCGATGTGACAATGCATAAAAACATCGCCTGTGTTTTGCTAAACTGTCGACAGACGGCGGCGCCTGTGTAGCTAACGATCGAACGCGTAGTAACGTGATTTCTGTCTTTCGTTTAATACAGATCGTAAACGTAGATTCATATTAATCGGGAAACGTACAAATAATAACAATTATAACAATAGTAAATTTTTTTTTTTAAATCAATCAAGCTAGTAAGTAAGCTAGTAGGCTACATCTCATTCTCGCTAGTTAGTAGATATAACATGTGGCTAATTAAAAAAGTTAGCGTTCCATATCAAACGGCCACGTGAGTCATAATTCTGCATCTTACTTTTACGACCTACTTCACCTAATTATCATCCTTCGCTAATGCTAATTAAGCACGCTGAATATGGAACGCTAACACCGAGTCGCTGCGCAAATAATACCTATTAACAAGTATTTAAAAAAAACTAACCAATAAATTAAAAGCTACACACCGTACGAACGCTTATTTACAAACTAATGACGACGCATAATACCGAACGTTAAGCTGCCACAAAAATCCTTCAAATTGCTAGGAGCAAACTAACTAATGCTGTGCTACGTAAAATTCTCCACCGCTTCACCCAGCATACGGCCGATCCCCTTTCTGAAAATGATCGTACATCAACGTAATGCTTACTAAAAAGTAGCTGTTAGTGTTTCTACCCGACGTACGAGCAATTCTATTATCTGTATTACCTCTGCTTTCCTTACGTATTAGCAAAGCTAGCATTTAGTGCAAAATATTTCGTTAAACGTATTAGTAACTAGCACCGTTTCAGTCTCGGTGCATCATTTACCTGGATCAGCTTAATTTCGTTACTTACTAACAATATTTATTTATGTTATTACTTAAGAGCAAATTGTTGATGTTATACCCAAACTGGACTTTAATAGCTAAACAAATTTACGTAATAAACGCGGTTACGTGTTAAGAAATCTGCAATTACTGCATTACCTTACGCTGTACTTTACGATACTTACAGGTCTTATTTTAACCGCTTTGTATCTTAATAAAAGCGTAAACGCAGCAGGACGTAACAATACTATGATTACAATTACGTGATAGTACGATGTTACGGTTGCATTAACGTACGATTATTTCCGGCAGGAAAAAGAAAGTTCCGAGATCCTCAACATTCAAACCATCAGCCTTTACGACTTTTCACAGACGTGAACGGAGCGCAAGCGGCTCGTTCATGACCTAAACGTGTATAAACCTGATATGTAGCGTTAAATAGTAACAAACTTTCTGCGTAACGAGGCTAATGAGTCAGACTACTCAGTATAGGGAGGTACTCGACAAGTGCCCTAAATAGGGTGGTATTCTTATATATCCTATTGTATACCCTACATAGTGCACTCAGAGTAGCCAGCTAAACCCTAAATGCCCCCTAGTGGATGTATTATTTACTACATTAAGTGCATTTTCACACTTCACATAACCCTGCTTTTCCTGGTCAGGGTCACAGGTACCAGACCCAGAGATCACAGGGCACCGGGGATCAGAGAGAAAACACCCAAAAACACAAATTATTAACTACATCAACTGCAGAACCTTTTTTACTACTTTATACAACCTAGAAAATAAATACAAATTGGCCCCCTAGTGAAGAAATTATTTACTACATAAAGTGCAAGAGCTATTTTATTATTAATTACATCACCTAGAGAATTTTATTCTCGTATAAAAAGAGGAAAGTGAATCAAAATGCCCCCTACTGGACACATTATTTACTACATCAGGCAAATCAATCATTGTATTTTTTATACAGGGAAGAAACTCAATCCACATGGCCCCCTACTGGACAAATTATTAACTGCATCAACTGTAATAATTATTGTATTATTTTACATAAGAAGAAAACTAAAACCAAACTGGACATATCATCAACTGCAGAAACTATTTTATTATTTTAAAACAGGAACCTGAATAAAAATGACCCCCCCCCCCTTGGTATTTTATTTACTAAATAAACTACAAGAGACTTTATAACTTTAAATAGGCGCCCCTGCTGTACATATTATTTACTACATCAACTGCAGGAACTATTTTATTGTTTCATATAAAGAGTATACTGAATTAAAATGGCCCCCTACTGGAAAAATTACTTACCATGTCAAATGATGAAGGTATTTTATTATATTATTTAGAGAAGGGACTAAATCCAAATACTGGGTACTTTAATTACTACATCAACTGCATCATCCCCTACAACATCCCCTACTGGGCATATTAGTAACTACACCAACTGCAGGAGCCGTTTTTAACATAGGAAGGAAACTAAATACAAATTTGATATTTTATATATGAAGGAAACTGACTGTAAACAGCCCCCAGTGGACATATTATTTACTACATCAACTGCAAGGCTTCAATTTTATTTAAATTATTACTTAAATTTATTTATGAAATGTCTCCCCTTCTGGTCATATAACTTACTACCTCAACTGCAAGAGCCATTTTATTCATTTATAATAGAGGAAATTGAAATTAAATGGCCCTTACTGGACACTTAAGGTACTACACCAAGTGCAGGAAGGATTTTATTATTTAATTTAGAAAGGAAACTACATGTAAAAGCCATCTAAAAGCCATTTTATTTTTTAGGTAGCAATCTGAATAAAAAAGCCCCCCAAATTATTTACTACACTGGACAAATTATCCATTTAATTTATTCCCATAAGGAAAAACTGAATTAAAATAGGCATCTACTGGACACATTAACATTAGACAAATTAACCATTGTATTTACTGATATAGGGAGGAAAGTAGTTTGTAATGGCCCCCTGGTGGACATATTATTCACTACACTGGGCAAATTATCCATTTCCTTTACTGATATAGGAAAAAAACTAAATCGTAATGGTGGACATTATTTACTACGTTACACAAATTAATCATTTAATTTACGGATAAGGGAGGAAACTAAATTGTAACGCCCCCCCTAGTGGACAACCTATTTACTACATTAGACATATTAACCATTGAAGTTACTGATTTAAGGAGAATATTATTTCGTAATGGCCCCCTACAGGACATATTATTTACTACATTTGTCAAATTAACCATTTTATTTACGGATGAGGGAGGAAACTGAATTCAAATGCAGAGGTGGACATATGTACTACATCAACTGCATTAACTCTTGTTATATAAACTCCTGTCTCTACCTCTGGATGCCCCACCCATGACCCATGACCAGGACATTATTTCATAATTATTTGACTCTTGTGTATGCATAATATGAGGTTTTGAGATTAATACACCCTGGTGGACTGTAGGTTCGATTCAGCACTCAGGAGGCATTTAGGGCTAGGGTGAACTGAACCCTAATGGCTAGTCTGACGTTAACAGAGTACAGCGTTCAGGTAGCAGTAACACTTCAGCATGCGCAAGGCTACGATAAATCAGGTCCTAATACTGAGGGTGAGGATGTACCGATGACGTAACGAGCGTGTGTTTCACAGTATGGCACTGAGTAGAGAGGAAGACACAGCAGTAGTGAGCACTAAGTAGTGTGTGTGTGTGTGTGTGTGGACACGGGACAGCAGTGTGGGACTGTAGTGTGTGTAGTAATACTAAATACAGTAGTGTGTGTTTCCCCGGTGAGGGGCACCCCGGGTACCAGAGCTAACGAGGCAGAGCTGAGTCTGAATGGAAGAGTGATGAAGGTCTGAGCAGGTCAGGACCGGAGCTCAGGTGATCCTCCGGGTGACGATCCCCACCGGAGGACCAGTCATTCAGAAACACAAAGGAACGATGAGGATGATGATGGAGGAGGATCTACGGCTGCTCTTCTTTCTTCTTCAGCGAGATTCGCTTCTTCCTCGCCGCCAACATCTCGTAGAACGGATCTACGCTCACCGCGGACCTGAGGGGGCAGACAGAGGGGCGTGTGAGTGCATTTAACTCGTACCCCAGTACCACTCACCGTCAGAGCTGATCCCTGAGCTGCTGAATTACTTGATGCTGTGGATCCACTCGTCCTTCTCCTCCGGTGTGGGGGCGGAGATTCGGTACACCATGTGATTCCCCTCCACCACTCGGCCGTCGGCTTCTGTTTTGCAGGCTTTGATCAGCTGCCCTCTGTTATTGGGGATGTACAGCTCAAAACAGTTCTACAGCCAAAAGAGAGAGCGCTAGGGATTAAATAAATAAATAAAACATCTGGCCTGGGTGAGACAGATTCAGTTCATGTTCATCCATATCTATGACCACAGAGAAGCCCTTATAAAACCTCCTACTCAGAGCAAACTTTCATCAGACCTTACAGCCCACAATAAATCCTAACAACCCATCACTACTGTATAACAGCGCATGATAACAGCCCATAAGCTCCTAACAACAAGCCTCCGGCATCCAGAACGAGGTCCCATTGGTGGAACGAGGTCCTATCGGTGTAAACACCTCATGAACACCCAGAAAGCCACATAAATACCCAGGAGAACGGCATGTAAATGAGCAGGAGAACGTCCCTTAAACACCTTCATCAATACCCCCTAAACACCCAAATTAATACCTCATAAACACCAAGAAAGCCAGCTAAACACCTATAAGAACATCATGTAAACAAGCAGGAGAACACCTCCTAAACACCCACACCAACGTCCCGTAATAACCCTCATTCTACAGTAATGACCCTTAACCAAAAACCCGCAAGTACAGCCCAAAATAAAAAGCCCCCAACAGCCCCTAACAATGGACCCCGGCTCTGGCTCCTCCCTCGGACCCTGAGCAGGACACTCGCAGCTGAAGGTTAAATACATTTTACAGAGACCCAAGGACTGACTCACAGGTTTTCTGGGATCCTCCACCTCCCGAATACTGAGATTCTCCAAGGGAATAATTCCTCTGGGCTCCTTATCCTACACACACACACAGACACACACAGACACACACAGACACACACAGACACACACAGACACACACAGACACACACAGAGCTGTTAATGAGTTTATCTGTACATATTGAACGAAATTACCAAGGTATAAATATGAGATGGGTGCAAATGTTTAAGGCATCCACAAATGAAACGAGGCCGAAGTGCACTCACCGTAGTGTACTCAAAGTAGTAGAGACAGTTATCAGTCAGAATAAACCACCTCCTCTTCCACGTCTTCACTCGCCCCCCTGAGAGAGAGAGAGACAGAGACAGAGTCACGTCTCACTCTGATCCAAACTCATCTCACGTTATTTATTTAGAAAGTGAGTAGTGCACTACTAAAGGGAGACTGCAGAGAGATTTGGGACAGAGCCGGAGCACCTACCTCCTGCAGAGCAGAAACCACAGGCCAAGCAGAAGAGACCAGAGACAGAGAGACGGGGGAGAGAGCGAGACAGGATTAGTGAGAGATCACAAACCACCATGCAGAGAGACAGCGAGCGCGCACACGCGCACACGCACGCACACACGCACGCACACACACGCACACACGCGCACACACGCGCACACACGCGCACACGCACGCACACACGCACGCACGCACGCACGCACGCACGCACGCACGCACACACGCACACACGCACACACGCACACACGCACACACGCACACACACACGCACACACGCACACAGGCCAGCATGTATGAAGAGCAACAGCTTTGCAGAGCAGTAATAACATCATCATGCAGAGAATCACAGAGATACAGTACAGAGCTTATAACAGTCATCCACACACACACACACACACACACACCAAGCTTGAGCAGCCAGCCCTCTCGGTCCGGGTTGAAGAAGGTGTGTGTCAAATCGTTCCCATCATCCTCTGGGATCTTAAAGGGTTCATTCTTAATGCTTTCATACAGATTCTGAAAGAGAGAGAGAGAGAAAGTCTGTTTACATTATGTAACTGTTCTAAGAACTACAATGCTCTCCAGTTCCTGCGGTGCAAACACTCGAGAAAGGGGGCGCAGTTCTGAGAACTATGAAAAAGTTCCTAATAAGACATCACCTGGGGTGGGCAACATGGTATGTTATGGTATGGTGATAGCCAGTGTGCTTCTCTGAGGACACGGAGCATATCGTCAGCGCTTGAAGAACGCTGGGCCACTGCACGCTCCACCGGACTTAAGAGCAGCACGTTATGGGCAGACATCACCCCCTAAGAACGGGCTAATACCTGACCAGTCGGTTATAAGACCCTGTCGCTACGGGTGCATTTAGTCTGCGATCACGTGTCATGATAAATATCGCCTATTGGGAAGAACATTGTGACGTGATATTTGTTTGCCATATGGCCCACTCCTACACGCCGAGACACGGAGACGTACCCGGAGCAGGTCCTCGGGCAGGTCTCCCCCCTCGTTGATGCCCCGGTTCATGCTGATGAACCTCTCCACTGTGGGTTTGTCCCGGACGTTGGGGTTATGCAGGCTGGTGTTCAGCATGATGATCGCAAACGACAGCACGTAACACGTATCTGACACACACACACACACACACACACACACATATTAAGGGTTGTTTCTCATTACTAAGTACACGGAGTTCAGACCTGCGTACTCTAATCTGGACTAGGAAGTTTGAGTTGCGAGCACATGCTCCTGATGAAGGGAGGTTAAGACCGACCTCATTTAAGCATAAATAAAAACCTTCCCAAACACAAGCCAGCACCAAACAAGTACACGTTTGATGATGTAAGATGACGTTTCCCAAGTACAGAAAGGTTGGCATAACTGAGAACAACAGATATTTATTACAGGCCCTACATTTCTATTTGGACATTTCTTTGGTTTCCTTTTTGGCTGTTATTTCACCAAGCACAACATCAGATGTTGCTGCCGGTGTAGTTTTGTGTTTGTGTATGTTTTTGGTCTGTTGTTTTTGTTGTATCTTAGGTTTGTAGCTCCGTCATAAGTGTTCTTTGTACATCTACTTGTCCGGTTCTCGTCGTATGGTACCTGTTACCGCTGCAGCACCAATCAAAAAAAAGCCTCTTACCTTTGTAAGGGAAGGTTAGAAAATAAAATGGGAAACACAGCCATTTTCCTTTCGCATGAGCTGAATGTTGTGTTTTAGAGTAATCGTCCTGTCTGAGTTGTTGTTTTATCGCTGGGTTTTTTTAAATGGGTTAAAGGAATTATACTGATCCAGTTCATACCAGGAATATGCTCATAAATACCGGAAGGTCAAAAGATTCAGTTTGTACTATCGGCATCGGGGCGCAAAAAACTGTGCTAATTTATCGATCGGTTATGGTATCGGCCCAAAGGAATTCGATTATCGGTGCATCCCATAATATACCCGGTGGGGGGTGTTAGTTAGTTACCAGTGCTCTGAAAAACACCCGGGGTTACAGTAACAGTATCTCTGGGCGAAAGGGCTTCCATCATACGGTCAATCTTCTGAGCTTCACCCGGCAAAACGGAAACTCCACAGGAACTGCCTGCAGCACACACACACACACACACACAAACACACACACACACCCAAACACACACACACAGCTGTTTGTAGAGTCCACTCGGAGGGTTTTTACTACTGCACTTTAATCACGCGGTTTGGAGAAGCGTTACCGGAGAGCCTGAACCAGGTTCAGATCTGTAAACTCATGTAGATCCACAAAGGCCTGCAGGACCCGAATGTTGAACTCATCCCTGGATTAAGACACAGACAGAGTGTGTGTGTGTGTGTGTGTGTGTGTGTGTGTGTGTGTGTGTGTGTGTGTGTGTGTACAGTGTGTATATAGTGAGCTGTTTGAGAGGGGAGTGGTTAGAGCAGCGATGTTACAGGCTGTGTTACCTCTCCCCCAGGTAGTCTCCGATGGCGGTTTTATTGAGCCCCTCTCCCTTATAGAGGAACTGAGCGATCTCCTCTGGAGTGTGACGCAGCAGCTCGTTCTCCACCAGGAACCCGATCCCCTGGAACCACAATCACACCATATGACTCCTTACATAACCTTCCTGTACTGCTCTCTAACCACCCACACACACCCTAGGCTTGCTCAATTGGGATTGGATGTAGTTATTAGGGAGATAATCTAAACTTGGTTAAGTTGGCTTTGAGACAATGCTCCATTTGTTAAAAAAGCGCTTATATAAATAAATCGACCATCACTTCATGACCCACAGTCCAGCTGTCTTGCAGGGGGGTACTCAACCACTTCTTCCTCTGTCTAGCCACTCGTCTGTCATCCACCTGCCTGCCCATCTACATTCAGTTAGATCATTTCAGCAAATACGTCACTTACCAGAGAGCGACTTACAGTGGGCAAAAAAAGTATTTAGTCAGCCACTGATTTTTGCAAGTTCGCCGACCTAACTTATGACAATGAGAGAAGGTCTGTAATTTTCATCATAGCTACACTTCAACTATGAGAGACAAAACGAGGGAAAAAAAAATCATTTTTAAATAATTTAATCGTAAAATCATGGTGGAAAATAAGTATTGGTCAATAACAAAAGTTCATCTCAGGTACTTTGGTAACATAAACTTGTTGTTGGCAATGACAGAGGGTCAAACGTTTCCTGTAAGTCTTCACCAGGTTTGGCCACCACACGTGAGCTGGTAGTTTGGCCCATTCCTCCATGCAGATCTCCTCTAGAGCAGTGATTGTTTTGGGGTGCAACACGGACTTTTTCAACTCCAACCCCTCCAAATGTTTCTATGGGGCTCTGAGGTCGGGAGGGCGACTGGCGAGGCCACTTGCCAGGACCTTGGAAATGCTTTTTATGGAGCCACTCTTCGTTGCCCGAGCGGTTGTGTTTGGGATCATTGTCATGCTGGAAACGCCCCAGCCATGTTCCCATCTTCAATGCTCTCACTGATGGAAAGAGGTTTTGGCTTAAAATCCCACCATACATGGCTCCGTCCGTTCATTCTTCCCTTAACACGGATCAGGCGTCCTGCCCCCTCTGCAGAAAAAACAGACCCCAAAGCATTGAATGATGTTTCTACACCCAATGCTTCACAGTAGGTATGGTGTTCTGGGATGCAACTAACTTTCAGTCTTTCTTCTTCCTCCAAACACGGCAAGTTGAGTTTTTACCAAAAGTTCTATTTTGGTTTCATCATGACCACATGATATCTTCTCCCTCCCATCCTCTTCTGGATCATCCATATGCTCTCTGACAACTTCAGACGGCCTGGACATGTACTGGCTTAAGCAGGGGGGGCACGCCTGGCACGGCAGGATTCTGAAGTCCCTCGCCGGCGTTAGTGTGTTACTGATGTTAGCCTTTGTTACGTTTGGTCCCACAGCTTCTCAGCAGGTCATTCATCAGGTCCCTCCGTGTAGTTTCTGGGATTTTTGCTCACCGTTCTCATGATCATTTTGACCACGACAAGATGAGATCTTGTGTGGAGGGAGCCCCAGATCGAGGGAGATTATCAATGATCTTGTATGTCTTTCCATTGCTTACAGTTGCTCCCACAGCTTGATTTATTCACCCCACCGGCTTGGCCTATTGTATAAAGACTCACTCTTCCCAGCCATGCTGCAGGTCTACAATTTTCTCTTCCTGGTGTCCTTCAAACAGCTCTTTTGGTCTTGGCCATGGTTGAGTTTGGAGTCTGACTGTTTGAGGCTGTGGACAGGTGTCTTTATACAGGTAACAGATCAAACAGGTGCCATTAATACAGGTAACGAGTGGAGGACAGAAGAGCTTCTTAAAAGAGAAGTTACAGGTCTGTGAGAGCCAGAAATCTTACTTGTTTGTGGGTGACCAAATACTTATTTTCCACCATGATTTACAAATAAATTCTTTAAAAATCCTACAATGTGATTTTTTTTCCTCATTTTGTCTCTCATAGTTGAAGTGTAGCTATGATGAACATTACAGACCTCTCTCATTGTCTAAGTAGGAGAACTTGCACAATCAGTGACTGACTAAATACTTTTTTGCCCCACTGTACAACAGATACCACCTTACAACCCAAGCTCCTGTGGATTAAGGGTTTGCTGAAGGGCCCAACAGTGGCAGCTTGGCAGAGGTGGGATGTCTGCTCCATAGTCCAGTACCTTAACCACTAGGTTCCATGTCCCCATCTGTACATCTAGCTGGCATTCCTTCCAGAAGGACTGCCCACCCGCCTGCCCATCTACAGGGACCACCAGTAGGGGTGTAACGATTCATTCTGCTCACGATTCGATTTTCTCACAATTACTGGTTTGAAATTCAATAAAAGACATTAAAACTTTACAACTTCAGGAACTTGCAATTAAAAGCAATGACATTAGGTTTAAAATAGGTTCAAAATGCCCAATTCCATCAGTGCAATACCTCTGTAGAATATTTCTTATATTCAATATTTACTTTTATTCTGTCACTGCAATACTAATCAAACGTGTGTGTGTGTTTGACTGATTTAATCTGTTTTTGTGTGGATTTGTCTGTTCTGGAGCAGCAGTCCTAATTTCATTCTATAATATACAATAACAAAGGCATTATCTTATCTTATTCTTACCGTAGATCTATCATATTAAATAACCAGGTGAAAACATTCTTATTTATTTATGAAGAATAACAATTTAAAATAAGGTGCACTTTTCTTGTATAAAAGGACTTAATATCATTATTTTATATAATGTTCTATAATAACATAAATAATACAACAAAAAGAAACAACGTCAGTTCCGCTACAATTAAAAGAGAACTATGGGTTCTCACTGAGAAGGGGTTACTCAAAAATGGAACTGCATTAGATGAAAAAAATCAGGAAGGTATAACCCAGTTAGACAGACGATGCAGCCCGCCTGCCCCTCTGAGGCCCACCTGCCCCTCTGAGGCCCACCTGCCCCTCTGTTAACAATAATCAATCCGCTCTCGTTTCTCACCTTCTTGGGGTCCATGTTGAACTTTTTCCTCCCCATGGCCACGTGGCGACTCTTCTGAAGTGTTTTACTGCACAGATCAGACCCAGATCGGACGGTTACATCAGCCCTGCTCTGCCTTTACCTGTCCCGTGTGATTACTTATTTAGGTTATATCTACGCCCCCACCTGCCCTCGTTACTGTTCTCCAGCCCCTCCACCTCCATCATGGCCTCTCGGAGCTCCTCTTTCAGTCTCTGGATCTCCAGCAGCAGGGCTCCTTTCCTCCTCCGGATCTCCTCCAGCTCCGCCCGCTCCTCCGGACTCAGGTCAGCCGGGACTGGAGGACAGGAGAAAACAGATGGGTGAAGCTTACAGGTTTAACAGGGCATAACCTGAATGGGGGACCATGTGCAGGGAGTATGTAAGGTAATACACCTGAGGAACAAGGTGGAGAGGCAAAGCCACGCCCAGTACAGGCAGCACAGCCAGGAACTTTCACAAAACAATGAGGGCATTTGAGGCAAACAATGACTGTGTAGAATGAGCCCCTGATTATCACTGACCCAAGTTCGGTTCATTCCGTTTGAGTTCAAGTCTTTGTTCTGTTTTTCACCGTCGGTCTAAAATCTTTTGCCTTTTGTCCAAAAACTGTAAGTGTAGCTTTTGACCACTCTAAATAAGTACAATCTTTAAAATTCAACAAAAGAAAAATAAAACAATACAGCAATATTATAAAAGTACAATGTTTAGAGGTAAAAAAAAAAAAAAAAAAAAAAAAAAATCAATAAAAAAATAGTAATAAAAGCACAATCATTAATATTAAATAAAAAAAATTAATCAATAAAGTAATAAAATCACAACCATTAAAGCTAAATAAAATAGATAAATAAATAAAAGAAATCTTTAAAGCTGAATAAAAAATAAATGAAATACAGTAATAATATAAAAGTACAATCTTAAAGTGAAACAAAAACATAAACAAAATAATACAGTAATAAAAGTAAATCATTAAAGATAAAAAAATAAACAAATGAAATAAAACAGTAAAAGGACAATGTTTAAAGGTAAATAAAAAATGAATGAAATACAGTGATAAAAGTACAACTTAAGCTGAATAAAAATAAATGAACTGATATACTGAAAGTACAGTCTTTAAAGGTAAATAAAAAATAAATAATAGCAATAATGTAAAAGTACAACCTTTAAATCTGAATAAAAAATAAAAGAATAAATATAGTAATAAACAAAATTTTTAAATCTAAATTAATACAGTAATAAAAGCGCAATCTTTAAAGCTAAATAAAACAGATAAATAAATAAAAAGCAATCTTTAAAGCTGAATAAAAATAAATGAAATAATACAGTAATAATATAAAAGTACAATATTTAAAGCTAAATAAAAAAATGAACATAGCAATAATAACAGTACAATATTTAAAGCTGAAAAAAAATAAATGAATAAATAGTAATAATATAAAAGTACAGTCTTTAAAGATAAAAAACAAAATAATACAGCATAATATAAAAGTACAATCACTGAAGTTAAATAAAAATCAAATGAAATAGTGAATGTACAAACTTAAGGTAAATTAAAAAAAATAAATAACAGTAATAATATAAAATGAAATAGTATAGTAATAATATAAAAATACAATCAATAAACCTAAACAAAATGCATAAAAAAAAACGAATAGTAATATTTAAAGCTGAATAAAAATAAATGAAATAACAGTAAAAGTATAAAAGTACAACATATAAAGGTAAATAAAAACAGATCAAAGAATATAGCAATAAAAGTACAACCTTTAAAGCTGAATAAAAATAAACGAATAACAGTAATAATATAAAACTACAATCTTTATAGCTAATACAATGGATAAATAAATAAAAGCAGTGTAACCTTTTTTCAAGCTAAAATAAAGCTTTTGATTTATACCCTTTTATTTAATAATCTATATTTACTTACATATTTGCTCACAATGCTCACCTTACCACGTAAAATCATCTCACTCAAATGGAGAACAACCCAACTTCCTCAGTCTCTGATCCAAACCACAGCGGGTTATGAGAAAGTGCTCCGCTTCATGCGAACGCTACAATAGAGCAGGTACTGCGGAGCGGAACGGAGGGAGTTCCTCTCAGGGGCTAAATAACTCCGGGTAGAAGGGCTAAGCGTCCAGAGTGCCATTAGATAGATAGATAGATAGATACTTTATTGATCCCAGAGGGAAATTACTGCCTGATACAAACCCAGCAGCAGCAGCATGGGACCCTGAAGGGTTCCCAAATACCTAATGAGTGACAGCCAGGACTGAATGCTATGGAACCAAATACAAGCATCAGGTCCATCATACCATCCTCATAAGTGTTACAGCCTTCTGAAGTGTGTGTGTGTGTGTGTGTGTGTGTGAGAGAGACAGATGCTTACAGGCTGTGACATGTTATATTTTCGACAGAAATATCACCTGAAGGCTTTAGTGTTGACGTAACCCCACAAAACACACACACACACACACACACACACACACACACACACCTGTTATTGTGCAATTACTGTACCTTTAAAATCTCATAACCCTAAGTCATGCTTTTCTGTACTTTATTTCTATATCTAAAAACCACATTTACTGTTAAAACACACACTAAAATGGTTTAATACACAAATTTAACATTAAGAAAATTGTGTTAAATGTAAATTAAATAAGTAATTAATAAAAGCTGCTGAATTCGGATCTTAACCCTGTTCTGTTTTAATAATGCGAATGCTCCAGATTTAAGGAAACGATCACTAATTAAATTTAAACACCAAGTTCATTCCGGACGCCGCTTTCCTATATTGAGCACACTGAACACAATGAAAACGTCCGCGCTTTGAAATGCAAACGTTTAATTTAAAAATAAAATCTCTATTAACACTACCCATATTAGGAAAACCGTTAAAATATTAAACATAGCACACAATTAACACCAGTATTCTCCCAATAGCGTTGTTTTCACACCCGTTTTTTAGCACATCCCGCCTCCCCACGATTTCATTGGGCAGTCCTGATCTAATGCCGCGCTCCAATTGGTGGATCGCTTCCAAACACGATTCACCAGCCAATCCCGGAGCCGGGACGGGACTAACCCGAAAACGGTTGGGAGACATAAAAAATAACGCAGGCTAATAATTAGCTCGTTAGCTACGTGTAAGCCAAAACAATCCAACCCGCATCACTTACTGTAGTCCAGGTCGTCCATTTTCGGCGCTTTGCTCTTAGGCATAAATGTATCAGAGCCGACTGTCATTCACTCAGCGAGAAAGACGGATATATAAAATATACCGCCTCCAAATAAAAGGAAATAAATAAATAACACAGCAGAGCACAGACCGTTCGAGACAAAGGAGGAGCCGGTGTGGAACCGGAGGTGTTGTCATAGTAACAGGAACGGCTGTCCGTGGCGGCCATTTTGATAAGGGCAACGAGTTCAATTATTTTAAATAACATAAAAAATAAACTTGCGCAGATACAACAAGATGCCCGAATTGTCATCAAACAAAAACATTTAGACCATTGTTTATGTTCTGTGTCACACTAATGGTGCTACACATTTTATATTCACATTTGAACACTGCACTTGCTAACACACGCTAATATTAGCCAAAATAAAACCCGTACAGACTGTAAATAAAACTTCTAAAGACAAACACTAAGAAGTTAGTAAGAATGTTTTTAAATGCAATTCTAAAAAAAAAAAAAAAACTAAGTTCTCAAATATTTTCTTAAGAGTCTTCGTTGTTTTCTTACGTAGACTAGATAAGAGTTAAGGAAAAATATCTTAAGTTATTTCAAGAATAATGCTTTGTAATATTCTTCTAAAGAAGGAGGTTAAGAAAAAACATAACTTTAAGAATATTTTCTTCCTTAAGAAAATATCATTTCAAAACGTGTCTCACGCTGTCTGTCATAAGCTGTAACATGCAGCGTAGCCTACGTATAGTTATATTCTTAGTGTTTGTCTTCATAAACATGAAAGCTTTCTTGAGATAAACACTTGTAAAGGTTCTTTAAGCAAACTAAGAAGTTCATAAGAATGTTCTTAAATGCAATTCTCAAAAAAACTTGTTCTCAAATAGTCTTGAGAAAATGTTTAATTATTTCCGAGATTATCTCAGGAAAATCTTCACTGTTGTCTTATGTTGCCTTTCACAGCTTACGATACACGGTGTGAGTCACATTTTGAATTTGTATTTAGCATTATTTCTGTTATTTAGTTCAACCTTCGCAGAGGATAAACATCAAAGCAAGTGTTCAAAAAAATAGCAAACCAGAAATAGAGGTGACGGAGGAACAAACAGAGAACAGGAAAAAAAATCTCTTAGAAAATAATATTGGCCTTATTTAAAATAACTAAACTGTGTAAAGTTTAAAATTTCGATGCTTACCTCGTCGACTCTTACAGCCTAAGATGAGTGTGATTCTATCGTAAGGTTAAGAAAACATTTGAGAACAGAACGCTTTCAAGAATACCACTTGTTCTTAAGACGAGTTAAAAAAAAAAAAAAAAAAAAAAAATATATATATATATATATATATATATAAAATTCTTAAGAAGTTCTGTGAAGAGTAACACTTTTTTTGTAGCTTTTTATTAAATTAAGAATAAAGTTTAAAAAACACATTTCAGAAGATTTTCTTTCTTAAGATACTTTTGTGAATCCTGCTCCTGGTTGTTAAATGAAATGTTAATTTTTGGACCTGGTAGATTACTGACTGTAGCTCATCTTTCAATGGGAAGAGACTAAACCCTCACTTTGGCTCATAGTTCGTCACAGAGATGACTTTAAATCAACAAATGGTTCAGGACCAGGGGCCGGATTCACAAAAGCCTTCTAAGAAAAACGTGTGAAGTTTGGTAAGACAAACACTAAGAAGTTCATAAGAATGTTCTTAAATGCAATTCTTGAAAAAAAGCTCAAGAAGTTCTCAAATATTATCTTAAGAAAATCTTAAGACTTTAAGAAACTCTTCATCGTGTTCTTACGTAGACTACGTTGCATTTTACAGCTTATAATAAACCGCGTAAGACACATTTTGAATTTGTATTGACCATTATTTCCGTTATAAGTTTGATCTTCTCTGAGGACGACAAAATGGAGGAAATTAAAACTAAGCATTCAAAATACTTTAGCAAACAAGAAACAGGGGTGATGGTGGCAGAAATAGCGGGCTTTGTTATAAACTTTCCTTTGTATTTTAAGGATGACCTTCACTCGCAAGGCTTTTAAGCATTTAAATTGAAATACAAGCCTCATTTCTAGTAACTAAATTGTTTAAAGTATTAAATTTCGATGCTTACCTTTGACTCTTAGAGCCTCAGACAAGCGTGAGGCTATCGTAAGGCTAAGAAAACATTTCAGAACAGAATGTGTTCAACAATACCACTCATTCTTAGAATTGTTCTTAAGAAGAGAGTTGAGAAAAAAAAGGAAATTCTTAAGAAGTTATTTAAAGAATAACAAACTTCCATAACTTTTTTTTTACTAAGAATGCAGTTGAAAAAAAACCCACACGTTTTAGAAGATTTTCTTTCTTAAGTCCAGAAGTCCATTGGGACTCTCGGGTCATTTAGACATTACTTATTAATATTGCTGAGTAAATGGATCGTGTTTCTACAGAATCTTCTGTCTTCTGGATCTTCAGACTTCTTAATTCCGTCTGGTTACTGTTTTGATTCTCCTTCTTTTCCCTTCAGCTGTCCGGAGAATCCGGAACGTTCAGTTTGTTTAACCAGTGAAAGGTGAAGGTTGATTTGATCAAGGATCCATTTGTTTGTTTTCTTTGCTGTCCAAAGCATCAATCATTTTCCTGTCACAGGTTCTAATCATCCAGCTTTCTTGTTTTGTTGTTAGTAGAATTAGAAGTGGAACTATTACTACCCTATAATCATTAAAAGGTTCAGGACTGATGTGTATGTCTGATCTGCTCATGTGATAAATGCTCATTATACTTAGATTACATTTACAGAGTCTTTTCCACAGAGCATCTAACAACTGATAAGTTTTACAAGATAAAATCCAACCAGCCAAGGGTCAAACTGAGAGCCGAACCCTCAACCTCCTGCTCAGCAGGCTAGCAGCAGAACCACTGAAGTGACGGCACCAGCATGCACTGTGGGAACAAGGCGAGCCTGAGATAAGGAGGAGGCGTTGTGGGTTGTGCTTTGGTTCGTGTTGTGGTTCCTGGACTCTGATCTTCTGGGCTCTGACATGGCAGACAAAACAAAGTCCTCCAGCAGCAGAGCAGATATGAGGAACAATTGAGAAAGATAAACTCAGGTCTTCAGGCTGTGATAACAGCAACACAACTACACAACGCCTGTCTACACAAAAAGTCCAGCCAAAGTTTTGGCATTCCTCTTCAAATGTGGTTAGTTTTCTAAAGACGTTACACAACCTCATCACCAGGCTCTGGTGAGCTGAGGGTGAGGTTGGAGTTCCATTTGATCCAGTCTCTGTGGTCCACTGCTTATGGGACAAGGGACAGTGAGGGACAGTGACTGACCAGCATGTGGATGGGGTTTGTCCAGAAGCAGGTCAGTGTCTGTCTACACAAGTCTGTGTTCTGCCCGCTGGGTTCGAGCTACGATGAAAAAACTAGCTAACATAAACTAAAGTTTCAGGACATACCGATGTGTCTCAACGTACATCGAACAAATAAATAATTGGGGAAACAGAGACCAGGCAATCCTTTCATTAAAACTGGACCGAAAATTTGGTCTTTAATCACGTTTTGTGGACACATCCTCTTACTTTTAACTTCGGCCCTAAAACATGTACTAATCTGTACCAACTGATGTTTTACTTAAGACAAAAACTAAGTTATAGGGTAACTGTTGTTATTTTAAGGTTTCCAGAGGCAGTTACCCAAATCTGGCCAGCAAATGTCGCTAAAGCCTCTTTCATATTAACGCTTACCCAACTATCAGCATCTAGTTTAGGTTAGTGTCAAATTTAAACTCTAAAACTCCACATCACGTGTTAATAAAACTGAACTAAAAGGAGGGACGTAGAAAAAGTAGCGGTGAGCTGGAGCTCTAGTTTAGTGTCAAATTTAAACCCTACATTAAAGGTTTTAATTTAAAGACAAACAAAAAACTTTCTGGGAGTATTTGTAGGTTTTTAACTTGGTCCCTCATTTTATTCCAGTAAAACGTTTTCAAATGATCGTCAGTTATCGGTATCTGACTTTAATCCATTATCAACAATCAGCCTGAACTTTCTGATTAGTGCATTTGAAATGTGTAAGGTTTAAAATGTGGATATGAAACAGCAAGAGCTCCTCGTCAGACCTATAGGCCCTGGTGCTTCAGCCGTGAAGGTGCTGGGGGTTTCTGCAGACGCTGCGTCATCTGTTTGCATTCGGAGAAATCCCCCAGACGTGACGTGTAGCCACAGGGGCCGAGATATCTGCTGGACGAGGACAGGAAGGTTCAGAGACGAAGGAGCCTTCTGCACCAACAACAGTCGGCCCCCGGCAGGAAGTCCCCTCAATCACGGTCCGTGAGGTCACTTCCTGTCTCTGATAACGACCCACATTCCAGAAAAGTTACCCACATTCCAACGGTCCAAAAGTTTTGTTTTGACTTCGAGCCGGAAAGCAGCAGCAGCAGCAGGACTCAGTCAGACCGACACAAAGGAGTGACTACCAAAATAACTGTTTGATTCATGTTTCAGATATTTTTATACAACACAATTACTATTATGGTTTTAAAATATTATTTATATTCATATTCTTAACTATTATACTTATTATCAAATTATTTTAATATTATTTCAATTCATTTTCTTTTAATTTTTGTAACTTTTTAAATTTATTTTTTAAATATTACTATAATTTTTTATTTTAGTAATTTTTATGTATTATTATTATTATTATTATTATTATTATTGTAATTTTATTACTTTATTGCCATTTAACTGCTTTTGCAGTGTTATTATTAATGGTAGGAATTTGTTACTATATTTTAATCTTTTTTTAAATACTGTATTATTATTATTATTATTATTATTATTATTAATCTTCTAATATTTCTTATTAAATTTTACTTTTTATTATTACTAATTTAAATATTTTAGTACTCTTATTTTATAACATCTAAAATTACAGATTTGCACCTTTTAGTTATAACGGTTTCAATATTTTACTGTGCTGTTATTTAATGTTTTATAATAATATTGAATGATGTTTATTATTATCATACATTTGTAATTTTTAACTATTATTATTACTACAATTATTACTATTAATACTTTAAATATTTGATTATTCCATCATTTAATATATCTAATATTTGTATTATTGTTACCATAAATGTTTTCATGCTATTATTTTTGTTTCGTTCGTGCTGTTCCTGGCCGGGGTTGTGGGGTCTGGAGCTGACCCCCTTCTAAATGTTTCAGGAGGTCTGGTTGATCTTTAATAAGGAGCAGAGCTCCATCTAAACCATACAGTGACTCCAAGAGAGGAGAAAGGATCGGTGTCTCCTGCCTTAGGACAGAGCTGGGATGAAAGTCGAGCATAAATAAGAGGCGTTGGATAGCCGGGTATGAAATGTACACGGTATATCTGATTTATTTATCCTTCAAACATTAGTGACTGAATAATTACACTTCAATTCCAAGCCTGTAGGAACAGGACTACTGGCACCATGAGGTGAGGGCGCGAGCCGCTTCAGTGCTTGGGGGCGCTCCCCGTTCTTAATGTTTCACAGATGTGATGGACGATGGTCCCTCAGAGAGCAGGGTCTAATCCTTCATCGACCAGTTTAGAGTTAAAGGCTAAATCTTCCCACCATCCCGCCACGCAGAAATGAGTTACGTGAGAGCGGACCTTCATCCTGACCTTCTGCTTCAGCGGATTAAAGGTTTGACTGCATGCTCCCGCTTCAACTACAGAATAAAAGTCCTGCGGGATCGGGGCTTAAATCATCATCATCAGAGTAACGCACAGGAACGTAATCCTTACATACAGCAGCTAGCCCAAGCAGGTCAGGTCCCTTTGAGTCTTGGTCCTTCCTTACAACATGCAGGCACTTTTTCCTAGCCGCTGTCGCCCTAGGCTTACTGAGACGATGCTCTGCTCATACGCGGATGTTTACGCAATAGCGCGCTTCGGAAAGCCTCTGGAGAGGCGGAACCACGTGCAGGGCACAGACCCGGGCCGAGCCTAGGGGTGTGAGATGCGCATCGACTACGATATCATCGGAATTATCGTTTTAATGACCTTTCTGTGGAAAATAATGCGAAGCCGTCTGCAGTTCTTACTTAAGTAAATAAGATGGGTTTTCTTTCGCTTAGAATTCCTTCGATGTTATTTCCATGGGTCGTTAGTCAGCAGGAATTAATATTAGAGGTGCAACGATGCGACTTCTTCCAGTTCTGATACCGATACATGAACTCATATCGGTCCAATACTGGTTTTGAATGATTAAAGCATAAACCTCACTGTGGGAGAGACTCCAGGTTCAGGACCGACTTAAACATGACCTTAATAACTTAAAAAAAAAAAACAGATATAAATGTACTAAATGTATGACTGTCTCATATGGTTATAAAATCGATAACCGTGAGTAAAATCGATGGTGAATCATGAGTAGATCGTATCATTACGCCCCTAATTGACATCGTATTAATAAGAGCAAAACATTTCCGTAGGTTGCACAGAATCGTCGAATTATCGCCATCGATAACATCCCGGAAAACATTGAGATACCATTTTTTCCAGCATCCCACACCTCTAGAAACAGGGCTCCGACAGTACCAGCCTTCCCCGGGATCCTCCGCCCTGGACGGGAACGCAACTCGAGACTCCCAATATGACCCACGAGGTTCGTATCCCGCCTCTGGTGAGGTGAGGTCTGGTACTATGCCCGCATTCTGCCTCATCTGAGCCCCTCGGTTCTGCTTCCGTACGACCCCTGAGCTCCGCTGTAGCCCAATGATGCCCTTTCGTGGCTTCTCTGCTCATCATGCTAGTTATTTTTAAAAAGTTTGGTTAATCTAGCTAAACGGCGCAGACTCCTCCTCTGAATAAGTTCATCTTGATGATATATTGCGATATCTAGACTCCCTATCTAAAAACGCTCGATCTAGGACTTCATTTATTATTAATAAATATTTATCATCTCACTACGAGTCAGATGCAGGTGGAGGACCTGGTCATCGTGACATTGTTACGAAATGGGGCGTGGCTTATGAGGCTTTAAAGCTTCTACAAGGCAAGCGTCACGAGAAACTACGCAAGGCCAAAAGGGACAGAGTCACCTCAGGATCGACACGTGGGCGGGGCCAAAAGGGGGAGGAGTCCAGGCATTTCCAAAAACATCTCTCGGTCTCTCTAAGGCAATAAAACTTAAACGTTGAGTGCACCCTCACACTAAAACATCGATTTCGTGTTCCCTTTGCATCCCTTCCGTCGTCGAGCCCGTCGGCGACCCGGTCACGAGCGGCTCAGGCCAAACCCGTCAGGAAAAGCTAGTGCTCTAAATGCATGATGCAGCTACTCTCCAATTAGCAGTCTTCTTCTTTAAATATCTCGTTAAATTAAAACCTCAGCAGGTCAGAATCTGGTGATCTTCACCCCGGCGTCTCCCACGATCAGACGAGCCATGGACGGATGGATCTGCTCGAAAAGACCGGAAACGCACAAATTACTTAAGAACCCGGCCATAATTACGGAACAGGTGTTTAATAACCACCTTGGGTAGGGCATGTATGCTAGTACAGGTAAGGCCAGGCGAGTTATGGAGGCAAAGGGCCAGGTGAGTTACGGAGGCAAGGGGCCAGGTGAGTTACGGATGCAAGGGGCCCCAGGTGAGTTACGGAGGCAAGGGGGGCCAGGTGAGTTACGGAGGCAAGGGGGGCCAGGTGAGTTACGGAGGCAAAGGGGGGGCCAGGGTGCCAGGTGAGTTACGGAGGCAAGGGGCCAGGTGGTTACGGAGGCAAGGGGCCAGGTGAGTTATGGAGGCAACGGGCAGGTGAGTTAACGGGGGGCAACGGGCCAGGTGAGTTACGGAGGCAAAGGGCCAGATGAGTTACGGAGGCAAAGGGCCAGGTGAGTTACGGATTGCAAGGGGCCATGGGTGAGTTACGGAGGCAAAGGGCCAGATGAGTTACGGAGGCAAAGGGCCAGATGAGTTACGGAGGCAAAGGGCCAGGTGAGTTACGGAGGCAAGGGGCCAGGTGAGTTACGGATGCAAGGGGCCCCAGGTGAGTTACGGAGGGCAAGGGGGGGCCAGGTGAGTTACGGAGGCAAGGGGGGCCAGGTGAGTTACGGAGGCAAGGGGCCAGGTGCCAGGGTGAGTTACGGAGGCAAGGGGCCAGGTGAGTTACGGAGGCAAGGGGCCAGGTGAGTTATGGAGGCAACGGGCCAGGTGAGTTTTTACAGAGGCAAAGGGCCAGATGAGTTACGGAGGCAAAGGGCCCCAGATGAGTTACGGAGGCAGGAGGAACCAAGTGAGCTCCGGAAGCAAAGCAAAGGGCAGGTGAGTTATTTAGGCACGAGCAGGTGAATTACGGAGGCAACGGGCCAGATGAGTTACGGAGGCAAAGGGCCAGGTGAGTTACGGAGCAGGAACCAAGTGAGCTCCGGAAGCAAAGGGCAGGTGAGTTATTTAGGCCAACGAGCAGGTGAATTACGGAGGCAACAATCCAGTTGAGTTACGGAGGCAAAGGGCCAGTTGAAGTTACGGAGGCAAAGGGCCAGGTGAGTTACGGAGGCAAAGGGCCAGGTGAGTTACGGAGGCAAAGGGCCCCAGGTGAGGTTTACGGGAGGCAAAGGGCCCCAGGTGAGTTACGGAGGCAAAGGGCCCCAGGTGAGTTACGGAGGCAAAGGGCCCCAGGTTACGGAGGCAAGGGGCCAGGTGAGTTACGGAGGCAAGGGGCCAGGTGAGTTACGGAGGCAAGGGGCCAAGGGTGAGTTACGGAGGCAAAGGGCCAGGTGAGTTACGGAGGCAAAGGGCCAGGTGAGTTACGGAGGCAAAGGGCCCCAGGTGAGATACGGAGGCAAAGGGACCCAGGTTACGGATTCAAAGGGCCAGGTGAGTTTACGGGGCAAGGGGCCAGGTGAGTAGTTACGGAGGCAAGGGGCCAGGTGAGTTACGGAGGCAAAGGGCCAGGTGAGTTACGGAGGCAAGGGGCCCCAGGTGAGTTACGGAGGCAAGGGGCCCCAGGTGAGTTACGGAGGCAAGGGGCCCCAGGTGAGTTACGGAGGCAAAGGGCCCCAGGTGAGTTACGGAGGCAAAGGGCCCCAGGTGAGTTACGGAGGCAAAGGGCCCCAGGTGAGTTACAGAGGCAAAGTGCCAGGTGAGTTACGGAGGCAGGAACCAAGTGAGCTACGGAAGCAAAGGGCAGGTGAGTTACGGAGGGAAAGGGTCAGGTGAGTTACGGAGGCAACGGGCCAGGTGAGTTACGGAGGCAAAGGGCCAGGGGAGTTACGGAGGCAAAGGGCCAGGGGAGTTACGGAAGCAACTAGTGTATTACTAGTGGTATTATGGTATATTGTATAGTCAATCCTTACCTGAGCCTGCAGAGGGCCATAGGGTACGAGTTCTCCGTCCACGGTCAGCGTCCCTCGCGGCGAGAGCGGCTGCAGCCGGAACGCTCGAGCTGAAACGTGACTGACATACGGCGACGATAATGAAAGGTGGGCTCCCCTTTCCATCGCCAGAAAGAGCCGGAGCAGAGTCGCCCGCGATATCCCCGCCCGGACAAATGTCAGGTGGATGAGTCCGTCATCAAATCTGGCGTGCGGCGCCGCGAACAGATCGGCACCTAGGTGTGACTGGTAGATGGCGAGGACTAGGACGAAGTCGCCTTCGATGGTCACCCAGTCCCGAGTGGGCAGAGGCTGGTCGAGCGGAGGCAAAAGATCGTCCAGAGGAGGTGGATCGATGGGGGAGGAGAGAGGAGGGCGGGGCTTAAGAAGACCAGTGGGATCTGCGAGATCAAAGCTGAAGGAGGACGAAGAGGAGGCGGAGCTTGGAAGACTGCCATGCTGGGACATGCTGGACGGCGACGAGGGAGGAGTCGGGGACATCGACATGGAAAGCGGCGTTAATTTTGGAGGTAGGGAGTTGGAATGGGACTGGTGTAGCAGAGAAAGAGGGCGTGGCTTAGATGTAGCTGGTTTCTGGTTATGGTTCTGGTCCACGGAGGTTTTGGGCTTGGAGGAGGAAAACCGCGATCGACGGAAAGGGGAGGAGATGGTGAGCGCTCGTTCCCGAGAAGGATCCGCAGGAAAGGGGTCACGACGGAAGAAGGTCCCAGTGAGATCCTCGTCGTCTTGCTGGCAGGCCGAAGGATCCGGGTCCTGTTCGGAATCGGCCGCGATCGGCCGGCTGAAGAAGGCGGTTGCGATCTGGCCGGAGGGGGCGGAGTTTTTGCGAAGCACCTTCTGCGGGTCAGGATGCGGCGAGGTTTCCTCTGAATCATTTGCTTCTTTATCGTCGTCCAATTCGTATTCGTCGGTTGAATCCCTCGTCCCGTTCCATCTCTCGCTTGTGCTCCCTTCCTCCTCCTCCTCCTCCTCCTCCTCCCCGTTCCCAGTCACTCCCTCATTTGAATCCGGACTGGACCCGGATGTTCCCTCCATCCTCTCCTCCACCTCTTTAACGTCCCCGTTCCGGTTCGACTCCATGCTCGAACTCGACGTTCCGTCCATTCTCTCCTCCGCCTCCATCTCCCTCTCCCGATCCTCGGCGAGGCTGCTCGCCCTCACAACGCCCCCTCCCCGGGCCCTCCCTCGTCTCCCTCGCCTCCGCTGCCTCTCTCTGTTCCGTTCCTCCCTCTCTCGTTCCCTGTCCTCCTTTTGGAGGCTCCGCTGTTCACTGAGGCCCATATCGGAGCAGGTCCGATGTATCGGCGCCCTGCAGTAACCTTCCAGTCCCTCAGTGATGCTGCGCGACAGGGGGCGGTGCGGAACCTGTGAAGACATGTCCGGGGTAGGATTTGACCCTCCGGTGCCAGGCGGTAAATAGGACAGACGGCCCTTGTAGGAGCGCAGAGACGCCAAACGCACCAGCGTCCCCAGTGTGAAGCGAGCAGACCCGAGGCCCCTGTAGCGCTCGCTCTCGATATCCACGTCCGATACAAAGCCCCATGCCACTGACAGGAAGGAGAAGAGCCGCCTAGCAGGAAGGGGCTGGTCGTTGTGATTGGAGGACGCAGACGAAGAGGAGGGGCTTGTTGTCACAGAGACCAGGTCCATGGGTCTGACTCCACCCCGGCAAAGCTGGAAGCAGCAGTTGAGAAGGAGGGGCTCTCGAAGGCACATGTCATATCTGAGGAAGAGATGAGGTCAAGTGTGTTGGTACAGGTACAATCAGGTGTGACAGTACAAGCACAGGTGTGCTAATACAGGTATGATCAGGTGTATTAGTTGTGTTAGTACAGGTACGATCAGGTGTGCTAGCACAGGTGCGATCAGGTGTGAGAAGTGAGCCCAGGTGTAAGCAAAACAGGTGAGCCAACGCAAGTATAAAAAAGAACAGATGAGCTAGTGCAGGTATAAGAAGGGGTGAGCTGACACAGGTGTAAGAAGGATCAGGTGTGTTGGTACAGGTACAGGTGAAGCTACTACAAGGCCAGGGGAGTGTCTTACCCTGCATAGTGGTTAATGGAGCCAGCGAGGGCGTTGCCAGACCCACAAGGTAAAATCCCCACTGGAGTTTTTATTGCTTGTTCCCAGTCCGGTCTGTCCATGAGACCGTTAATCACCTGGTGAGGAAAAACACACACCTGATTAACCTCAGTAGCTACCTGCAGACTTGCATTACCCTCACTCTCTCAGCTGTGTTCTGATTGGCTGAGAGAGTGAGGGTAATGAATTCATTAACTGTAGAGGGCGATCACCTCGTGCAGTAAGCCGTCTCCTGAAACGATGATGATGCCGTCCCACTCGTGCAGGGAAATCTCACAGATCAGCTCGCGGGCATGATTCGGGCGCTCTGAACCACAGGGCACAACGTTTAAACCTAAACCTTTGTTTACAGATACCCTTCAGACCTGTACAGTAATAGCACCTAAATAACAGGAGCTGGAACCAATAATCATTAACATTACTGTAAGCAGTTATGCATAGATATTAAACAGATTATCAAAACAAAAGGCTAACACAATTATGATTATAAAAACAAACAAGTAATCATTCAATTCCAAATAAACGAAGATTAGGAACTTAAATTTCATGATAAAAAGGGTAGAGGTTATTATTGTATTAAATAGTAATTTTAGACATTACCGAATGAACATACTACTTATTCCTTATTTATAGGTCACTTAAAAAAAAATAAAAAATACATACACATAAACCCAAAATAAAAAAGTAATAATTAATAATAAATTCTAAATGAATGTAATTTTAATATTAACAGATTAGCCAATTAAAATGGTAAAGATTATTTTAAATAAATAAATTAAAAAAATAGACATGCTCAAACTTAAAAATTAACTGTAAATAAATGCAATTTAAATATTAACAAATGATCCGATTGAAATGGTAAAATTTATTTAAAAATAACTAAATCAATATATAAATAGATAAAACATTTTTTAAAATAAATTGTAAATGAATGCAATTTAAATATTAACAGACTATCCAAAAAAAATGGAAAAGATTATTTCATAAACACAAAAAGTATTAAACAAAACAACAAAAATAAAAAAATAGATAAATATAAATTTATATAAATAAAAAATATAAGTCATGTAAATAACTTGTAATTTAAAAATGTAATTTAAACATTAACAAATGGCATAGTTAAAATGCTAGAAAGTGTTTAATAAATAAATCAATATAACAGATGCACACAAAAACAAAATAAAAAAAGGCAATATTTAAAAATTAATTGTAAATAATGCAGTTTACATATTACCATATTATCCAAATAAAACGGTAAAGATTTACATAATTTAAATCTACACATTATCAATAATTCTATAAAAGTCATCATAAAAAGTAAAAAAAAAAAAAAAGAAAAAAGTTAAAGAAACTAACACTAAAACAGTAAAGAAATAATTTGAACATAAACTGTAGTAAAATCTATCTAACAATAAATAAATGGATTTAAATAATAAGATGTAGAGTCAAACAAAGTTAAAAGTGTAGTCAATAAAACAAACTATAATGAAAAGTAAATTTGTAAATTAAGCAACGCTGAGTCAAAATGAAAAAAAAAAATCATTCTAAAATTATGTTTAAAAAGTACGTGATAACTAATTTATTTTAAAAAGTCCATAAGTAACATTTATATAAATAATGAAAAACAAAAATTAAACACAAACAATGAAAAAAATAAAAACAAATACATGTCATTTATTTAATAAATATTAAAATAAATATTATTTAAATAAATAAATATTAAAGTGAATGTCATTATTATTGAATATTTATTATAGCTATCTTAAATAAATATTTATAAATGATATGAATACATGTAGTAATATGAATGTACTGCAGGCGGGAGGAGCGGGTACCTGTCTGTATGAGGTTGTAGCTGATGTTAGCCTCTCTGATCATGGGCAGTATGTGCGTCTGACACCACTGCATGGCCTGACCACGCCCACTGAACGGATTCACCAATAGCAGCAGACGGCGTGGGCGGGGCATCATGCTTTTGATGAATTCTAACAGCAGAAAGGGAACACGGTCAGGATCCAGAGAGAAGCGCACACACACACGCGCACACGCGCGCGCACACACACACACACGCATCACGCACACGCACACGCATCACGCATCACGCACACGCGAGTGAAGCACACACTGACCTGTTGCGGGGTCGACCCCGATGCCCCTGAGCAGGCACTGCACGGCAGCGTTCCATTTCTCCGCCTCACCTCGGGTCTCCGCCAGGTATGCCCTGACCTGTCTGCGTTTGGCCACGCCCTTGCGCCGACGCCCCAACGGATACCAGTACAGGATGAGCAGGGGAAGGCTGGGGGCGCGGGGGCAGTTGCAGCCCACCAGCTCGGAGAGGGGCAGGACCAGACGGGCGTCTTTGCCCGGGCGGGGGCATATCCTTTGCACATGGATGTGGCCGGGGGTCAGAGTCAGGGCGTAGGTGTGGACGCCCTGTGAGACGCCCCCTACCCCGCCGGGGCTCCCGGGGCTGGTGTCCGACCCGGAGGCGGCGGTCCAGCCCGTGAACTGGCCGTGCAGCAAAGCGTCCTGGGAGGGGGAGGGGCTGGGGGACGAACTGCGAGGGCTCGGAGGACGCATTCTGGGCGGTGCTAGAGTTCAGTTTTCCATCTCAAGGCATTTCCACGCTCGCCCTCCGATTCCGCGATGCTGAAGGTCGAGGTTCGAGCTGACTTAGGGACGGGAGACCAAATCTGGACGGTGCCGCTCTCTCAGAGCGTCCTCATGTTTCAAACCCGAGGCCAATCCCGAGTCCGGAGCGCCGAGTTTAGGAACGGCGACCATGGGGGGGGTCAGTAGGACTTTAAAACCTTCACAGCAGCAGCAGCAGTAGCAGCAGGAGGGTTCTAAATCCTCCTAATCCGTAAAAGTAGTGTCTTTGAGTTTTTAATCCTTAGAGTCAATCCTTCAGTGCATAAAGTCTAAAAACAAAACTCAGCAGGTTTGTAGGACGTCTTTATAAAGCGTCCGATTTCATATAAATAATAAAAATGCTCTTTTTGGGGAGCCGCGGTAGTGTCGATAGCGTGAGGTACGCCGGTGCCAGAGACAGGTAATGAGGTTCAAACAGCGTTCAGACGGACAGTGGGACGGCTTCTGAGCGGAGGTCCTGTGTGAGGGGCGTGAGCAGTGCAGATCCAGAGTGTTACGTCCCCACGACGCCCTACACACACACACACACACACACACACACACACACACCTGTAAGCCCTTTATAACACACCCATGCTTTAACAACTCACATTTCATGCTAAAAAGGGCAACGGTTATTACGATAATATGAATTAGTATTTTTAGATGTTATCAAATTACCTAATTAATACAGCAAAGATTATAAAAAAAAAAAAAATAAATAAAAAAATAATAATAATAATAATAATAATAATAATAATTATTATTATTATATATATATATATATATATATATATATACACACATATATATATATAAAATATAATAATAATAATAATATAATAATAATAATAATAATAATAATAATTATTATATATATATATATATTATATATATATATATATATAATATTATTATAGAGAGAGAGATATATATAAAGATATATATAGTTATATATAGATATATATATCTATAGAGAGAGAGGAGAGAGAAGAGAGAGAGAGAGAGAGAGAGAGAGAGAGAGGGAGAGAGAGATAGATAGATAGATAGAGAGAAAGAAAAACCCCAAAAATAAAAATGCAATAATTAAAAAAAAAGGTTGCAAACAAATGCAAGTTTAAATATTAAATCAATGGTAAAGATTATTTAATAAATAAATCAATAAATTAAAATATAAATACACAAACCAAAAGTAATAATTACAATAAATTGTAAATAAATGCAATTTAAATATTAACAAATGATCCAATTAAAATAGTAAAGTTTACTAAATAAACATGTATACACAAACACAAAATAAAAACAAAACTAAAATAAATAGTAAATAAAACCAATTTAAATACAAACAAACAGACTCAATTAAAATGGTAAAGATTATTAAAAATAAATAAAATACACACAAACCCAAAACAAAAAAGCACTAATAAAAAAATATATTGTAAATAAATAGAATAAAACTACTACTACTAATCTGATAAAAAGTACATGCTACAAAATGATTAAAGTAAAAATGTAAAAGTATTTCTATTAAATAAGTAAAAAGTAAACATTAAATTACAAAAATATTTTTAAGAACTTAATTTCCATGCTAAAAGGGTAAAGGTTATTACAACAGAATTAGATAATATGAATTAGCATTTGCAGACATTACCAAATTACCCAATGTATATGGTAAGGATTATTTCAAAAATAAATAAATAAATAAATAAACAAAATGCACATTAACCCAAAATAAAAAAGTAATAATTAAAAAGAAGTTGAAAATAAATGCAATTTAAATATTAACAAATGACCCAATTAAAAGGGCAAATATTATTTAATAAATACATCAATAAATAAAATAAATGCACATCAAATAAAAAATAATTATTAAAAATAAATTGTAAATAAATAGAATAAAACCACTACTAATCTGATGAAAAGTACACGCTACTAAATGTGTACTAAATGTTAAAGAAAAAATTTCTTTTAAATAACTCTTTTCATGACGTTCTCATCTTTAGCTAACACACCGCAGCATCAACAGAATCAAACCATTCAGACACGAGGAACCAAAAGAACCAAACTACTCTGGCTTATACCTAAATGCCTGTTTGAAATGGATCTCCATAACGAGCTATAACATTCAGTAACCCAGACCATAGTCACCATCGGCCCTCTGAAACCCCCTCACTGCTTCAGTCCATTGCTCACACCACCTCTTCTTTTAAACTGCACCACACGATTTCATTTAAATACTTACACAGAGCTTTTAGAAATAATATAGAGTTTCTGATGTACTAACAGAACCATGGACACACCCCTAGTGTCCGATGAATAACACCGGCTACGGAGTGAAGAGGGACTTCTGGGAGTAGAATGTCATTTTTAGGATCTTATTTAAGGCTTAATTATTAATGTTGGTCTTCCGTTACCAGTTCAGTATCGCGTTTGGCGCTGCACACACTTGGTGGTGTTTAACTTTAAGCATTAATCAGACGAGCTTTCGGACACTTCTGCTCACCCCCACCCCACCCCACCCCACCCCAGAGGGAACGATGAGTATTATTTACATACATTAAGTATAAAGGTACAGAAATAATCACCTACAGAAGTGCAATTCTGATTTGTGCCCTACCCCGGTGCTGTACCCCTGCGTTGGCATGTTAGTCTGTGCCATATCCCGGTGCCCTACCCCTCCAGGGTTCCACCCCAATCCCTCACCCTGGTGCTTGATTAGCAGTTTTCCTATCACAGCTGTAATGGAGCAGATCTACCAAGCAGAGTTAATCAGAATGACCTCCGGCCTGAACAAGCGCTGACTCAGCACAGCAGCACTGAGCATGCCCCGTGTGTGTGTGTGTGTGTGTGTGTGTGTGTGTGTGTGTGTGTGTGTGAGAGAGAAAGAGAGAGGACGTCGCAGTCTCAATACAAAGTTCATTGTTCTGCACGCGTGTAAGCAGAAGTGTGCAGCGACACACACATGACTCTGAGTCACTCATACTGCACGTCACGGCCGGCTAACGCAATCCCACAGCCACAAGCTTCTCAACTCAAGCTCCTCGACTTCCCATCAGCAGCAGCATGGAGATGATCCCCTCCCGCCCTTCCCTCCCTCACAAGCAGCCAATGCTAGAAGGGTCTGGGTACTGTACCACACACTCGACTCGGTTCGTATCCCGCCTCTGGCACGGTCATCTCCGTCTTCAGTCAAAAGTCCAGATACGCGACTCGGACGTAATCGGATTTCTACTTTGCAACCAGCCCATAATCTCACAGAAAGATCAGGGAAACTTCCACCTTCATCATTAAATACTGATGTTCTCGAGTCTCCACGTGGTGTTCGGGTGTTGTTTACCAGTGTTGCGTTTAATTCCGAGGTTGCCAGTTCCCTCGATTTAAAAACTAAAAACAAAACAAAACAAAAAACAAAAAGGCCTATGGAGAGAGGCCCAAAGGCAGCAAAGTCTCTCTTAGAATAAGCGCATCTGGCAACCGGGTTTCTCTAATACGAAGAGAAATGTTATACTGAGCTGAAATCCAGCTCTCTGTATGGATCGGACTAGGCTGTATATACACCCGAGTAATCAGATACCTGCAGAAATCAGACTATGACCACATCATCAGGTGCATGTGAACACACTCGGTGATACCGACAGACCTCATCAGCTCTTTGTCAGAACCGAGGTTCCACATTAGAGATCAATTACACCAAGGAAAGCCTGAAATTGCTGGGACTGTGGTAGTCTAGCGGGTAAGGTGCTGGACTCTGAACCAGAAAGTCCAGGGTTCAAATCCCACCTCTGCCAAGCTGCCACTGTTGGGTCCTTGAGCAAGGCCCTTAATCCACAATTGCTTGGATTATAAAACTGTACCAATTGTAAGTCTCTCTGGATAAGGGCTCCTGCTAAAAGCTGTAAATGTAAATGTAATCAGCCCGGCTGTTCCTCTGTGCTTTTGGCCGAATTAAAGCCCCGTGCTGGAACTCTGCCCTCTAAAGTAGTGCTACGTTAAACTGATATCTATTATAGATTTATATATGGATATTTCCTTGGTTTTCCCTTTGGCTGGTATTCACCAAGCTAGATATCTAATGTCGCTGCGTGTAGCCGCTTGCAGCTCTGCTCTTTCTTGGGGCGTCTCCGACCATAAGCCTTCCGACTTAAAATAAAATAGAACAAAACATTTCTTTTGCGTGAGCTGAACGTCTAGCGTAACCGTCGGGCTTGATTTAAGTATTATCGCCGTGTTAATGAATGACTGACCCGAAGCTTAACATCAGGTCACCTGTGGATCATCCTGTGAGCTCCTTATCGGTTTGGATATCGGTATCAGCCACAACAACGTACTAACAAGCGGCCATCGGTCAGTAAGTCTCCGTGGCAGCGTGCCCAGCCAAAAACAATCCTCCGCTTGCATGGGTATCCATTGCATGTGCACAAAACGTTCTAGTTCGATGAAGTTAGGAGAATGTGGAGACGAGCGAGTGATTAAGTGTGATTTCACTAGATTCTTAACCAAGCACTCATCGGGGTTCATCACCACGCTTCGTTCCTGTGTTTATTGTTATTACACTCAACGTCAGAACAAATGCTTTTCCTTTCCACCATCCATCAGAGATAAGAGATAAAAAAGAGCCCGACACTCAAACCCTGCAGAGCACAAATAATAAAGTGGTGTGTAACTGCCGCTCGGGCCTGATGGGAGCTCGCTTTATTTCCATCTGTTTACTCATTTTTGTAGGCTAAATCAATCGCTGGCAGACTTCCAGATCAGTTTAATGGCCGGAGCTGGGGGATATTAGTGTGTGTGTGTGTGTGTGTGTGTGTGTGTGTGTGTGTGTGTGTGTGTGTGTGTGTGGTTACACTTCATGCCATTGTAATACAGGGTGGAGATCACAGTTTGGAAAATGACCCACACTTTCTCTCCGTGACCACAAAGGAGGCATTCTTGCTGCCCTCTCCCAAAATAACCTTTAAAGCAACCGAAATAATTCAGCACAATGCTTTCAGAGCACCGAGGGAAGCCGAGGAGAGGAGCGGCTCTCACTCCGTGATGCCATGGGTGCCCCCGCTCTGGAACCTGCCGTGGTCTGACACACGGGAGTCGGTGGGTTCCTAAACGCTGCCACCTATCAGCAAAAGCACTCCGAGTTGATGGTGGAATGTCTGGGAGGAAGACGTTCCACTACATACGTGTTTCCCACAGTCCAGCGATTAGTGATGGACCCAGTAATGCCACTGAGAGACTTCTGAGATTTTACTAGTTGCAAAACAAATTGATATGAGCATTACACACCAGCCATCGGTCACCCTGCTCTCCAAATACCGGCACCGGCCATTTAAAACCCAATCGGTCGACCTCTAGTATCGGTTCTATTCATACCACAAAGCTCTTCGTGTCAGCCGTCTTAGCCGGCAGCACAGGGCGCAAGGCAGCAACAAGCCTAGACAGGGCGCCGATCCATCGCAGGGCGCAGACACACACACACACACACACACACACACACACACACACACACACACACACACACACACACACTAAGGGGCACTCTGGAAACACCAGTTAACCTAACACACTTGTCTTTGGACTCCGGGAGGAAACCGGAGAAAACCCAGGCGCACACGGGGAGAACATGCAAACTCCACTCAGCCGGATCGAACCAGGGATCTGGGAGCTGTGAGGCGACAGTGCTAACCACCGCCCCACAGTGCCACCCCACATCAACTTTCAGTATCTTTCAGAGTATCGTATCAAAGTTGGAGTTCTCAGTATCGTGACAACACTAGTCCCAATACTTTTGCCAGTCTAGTGTACAGTGATGTTTCACAAAAGGACACGATGCAAAATACGCAAAGACAACATCGCTACGTCTGAAAGAGAAGCACCGCTAAGAGTACGCGGAAAGCCAGAGGGCACAGGACGGCCCGCAGGCGATCACAACGATAGCACGGGTGTTTGAAAGATAACCCAACATCCGGATCCTAAAAGGTTTGAACGCATTCTATAAAGTGCTTTTTCACACCGAGTCCCAAACTGACAGACTGCAACGCTGCGGGAAATGTTTAATCGGAGCCAGTTCTAATTTCTGCATTAAAATCAGGCTGACCAATCAGAGCTCGGTTGCCGGGCAGAACAGCTCATGGAGAGCTTACAGGACGAGCAACAGGCTGCCTCTAAAAACATGGATATTAAAGAAAAGATCTGGTGGAATAGAACTGAAAGGGTGGAGAACGATGGAGATGAAGCTCACAGGGACTGGATGGAAGCGTCTGATTATTTATCTAAGAAAAACACAAACTACAAAAAGCTTCCTGCACTCATCTGCACTGGTGTTTTTGTTTTTTGAAGAGAACTCTCCGACACATTCAGAGAAGGGAAGTTAAAGGAAGAAAGCAGGGAGCTTTCAGGGAGTTTAGACAATAAAACGTAACAGCACTTGATGTGAAGGGCCGCTACGTTACAGACCCCGGGTATCTGGGCGTGCTTCTGCGTCTACAAGTTTTATCTCGTAAACAATAAAAGTTCACCCCTGGCAGCAGGGACGTGGAGGGTGGAGGTGCAGCATAAGCAGCAGCTCTGGTGGAACCGTTTGTACGTTTAGTACCCAGACACAGGCGGCGTTATCGGATCGGGGATATCTCGGCCTGCTGTGGACACGAGCACCCCAGGACTCAGATGAAGGCAGGGATCTGGTCCGATTATTAGCGCGAGAGCAAACACACCTCCTGCTGCACACACACATCCTCCGTTACACACACAGGGGCCTCCGAACCACCCAAACCTGTCCACCAGTGCCACCTTCCCCAGGTCCAGACACCCCACAGAACCGCCCGGCCTCCAGAGATAACCGAACACCTCGTGTGATGACATCATAACCCGGGATCAAAGGTCAGCTATGGTCCTAATGAGTACAGACTTTGTCCTCAGCACTTCAGACTTTTACTGAAGGATAAGCAGTCACACACCGAGCCCGGACCATAAACCGATAACAGAGATAAGCCCAGCTAACGTCATCCCTACTGCATCACTTAGTCATGATAAAGAGAACAGTTTACTGTAATCAGAATAGACAGGCCAGAGCTCACAAATAACCACAGGTACCACTAAAGCTATACCGGTAATGCCCCCTCCCCTCATCCTGTAGGCTCAGGATGCCATGCCAACTGACCTGGTACCTGCAGGAGGAAAAGGGACCTACTGTGACTATTCTATATAGTATTTTACATATTTATACTGGCTATAATACATTATGGATTACTTATTATTTATTACAGTTTGGTGGCACCCTGCAGCACCTGTAGACCCCGGGGGAACGTGGTTCCTTCACTGTGTCCCATTTATTTATTACATCCTTATTACTCTTAGTTATTATATTCTGTATTTAACTTACTTTTTTCTCTATAATATATTTTGTTTATTATACTCTATATTTTATGTTATTACTTTATCAGTATTATATTTTTTCTTTTTATTATATTCAATATTTTATTATACTACTTTATTAATAATATTTATTTTCTTTATTATATTCTGTATTTTAACTATTCTAGTCTACATATATTATTTATTTATTATATTCTATATTTTAACTATTATATCCTAACAGTCTCTATATTATTCATTTCACTTCTTATACTCTATATTTTATTAAATTATTTTATAATATTATATTTTATTTATTTTCTTTTTTATTATTTTCTATGTTTCAGTTAAAATATTCCTAATATATTATTTACTTTAATCTACATTTTAATACATTATTAATCTAATATTTTATTGATAATGTTCTATGTTTATTATATTACTTTATGTTTTATTTATTTTCTTATTATATTCATTATTTTATTATACTACTTTAGTATATTTATTGTTTTATTATATTCTGTATTTTAACTATATCTTTTTTATTATATTCCACATAATATATGCTATATTTTATATTACCTTATTAATATTACAATTAGATTTTGTATTTTAACTATTATATCCTAAGTTATTCTAGTCTCCACATTATTTATTATATTCTTTGTAATGTATCATTTTATTTCTTAAATTCTATATTTTTATTGTTTTATTATTATATATATATTTTTTTTTTTATTATATTCTGTTTTATTACTATATTTCTTATATTGTAGTCTTAATTTATTATTTAGTTTATTTTTATCATCTACATTTTATAATCTATATTTTATTGCATTCTCCATTTTATTATTCATAGCGTATTCGCTTATGCTATACTCTTTATTCTTACTGTATTGCATTATTGTTTTATCTATTACACTTGCTTTTTTTATATTTATCACACTGTGTGTTTTATTATAGCCTCCATAGTAACATATACTCTCATTATACTCCAGATTTATATACTATATATTTTATTACATTCTATTTATTAGTTCTGTTATTTACCATTTGATATCATATTCTCTATTGTATTTATTCTACTTAGCTTCTGTATGTAAACTATTATTATGATTGTATTATTTATAAGCTTATAAATGACTTTAATTCTTACACAGAACATCCATGTAGGCTTTGAGTCTTACAGATTTTCCTTGCCACTGCCGCCCTAGGTGAGCTCAGTCAGAGCTGTGGACCCAGAGCTGCTTTGAGACAGTGCTCTGTTATAAACATGAATGAATCGGATTCTGACTCTGGAGTAAGGAACCGTCTCCTGATTCACTCTTTAATCCATTAGCATTTGCATCCATAAGCAATTGGTCTTTCTGCTGGCTTTGGGTGCAGCGAGTTGATCAAGACTTCAGATGGTTTTGGTTTTGGCTGAGATAACAATACATGGTGCTCACCTGGTACCATTTTAAAGCTTTTGCATAAAGGCAAAATTTAAGCGCCTGACCTCTATTGTCCCTTCGTTCCTACTGTCTCTTTCTGCACCCTCCCTCTCATAGTGCTGAGGTACAGCTGCAGACGCTGGTACTCGAGCATGTGCTTTAGTTCTGGGTAAACAAATCAAACACTAAATGTGCCTTAAAGCATTTACATTTATGACCCTAATCGGAGCGGCTTACAACTGAGCCAAGCACTTATGGGTTAAGCGTCTTGCTAAAGGACCCAACAGTGGTGGCTTGGCAGAGGTGGGATTTGAACCCTGGACCTTCTGGTCTATAGTCCAGTACCTAAACCACTAGGCTACCACAGTCCCACAAACGGACGTTAGATTACAAGACAGTTAAATGAGCAAACGAACCCAAGCTCTATACACTCATTCATTTACCATATAATGCTGCCTAACTGTCTTGCGTCTCCATTTCCGTCACCAGCTCTCTTTTTTTAAATCCACGCAATAACTTCATAGGAGGAACCCCATCTACCGAATCAAACGTCATTTCCATCTGTGTGTACGACAAAAAATTAAAAATAGACAAATAAATCTGCCGACTGTAAGAACCAAAACAAACCTGAGATCATTAGTGTCTCTACATTATCTTATTTATGATATCCTCTGTAATATATTATTTATTGCATTTATTATATTCTTGTATTAATATTTTATGTATTTTCTTTATTATATTCTGTGTTTAGTTATTATATTCCTTGTATTGTATTCTAAATATACTACTTTATTTAATCTTTATTTTAATACATTATTAATATAACATTTTATTTATAATATTCTATATTTCCTTTATGTTACTTTATTAGTATTTGTTCCCTTTTTATTTTCTTTGTATTATAGTCAATATTTTATTACATTACTTTATTAATTATATTTATTTTGTTGTTATATTCTGTATATTACATAAGATATTTATTTTATTTATTATATTGTACATATTATATTAATTTATTAATATTACATTTATATACTTATTAGCAGTAATGTTATTACTATGTTATGTTTTTCAATTTATTTAATTTTAGAAACCATTTTTATGAATTGAAAGCCTACACAAACATGTAAACAGACTTTAAATAACAAACCTACACACTATTGACCATCATTATTATTATAGCAGTAGAACAGTTTGATGAGCCCGAACCTGTTCTGACAGGTGGTTTTGATCGCCCTGTATAATTAGAACATATTAATACAAACTAAACCGGCTGGTTATTTATGATTAGAAACGATTAATAATAATGGACACACAAATCAATCATGCTGAGTTTATCTTGATTGATGAGAAAGCCTAAAACCGGCCGGTCAGCCTCACCAGAGCAGGATTATCATCAATATAGGACGTAAATATATCGCAAAAACCCAGCGTTAGGTATAAAAAGTGATAAAGTAATCCGATTTAAACTAATTTCCCAACAGCTTAATAAGTTTTACTGGTTAGCCTGTTAGCTTCGGTGCTGATTAGGCCAGCAAACTGATACTGCATTCCACAAAGCTGATACCGGTCACTACCGTCCAGCACGGGGTGGAATTTGGCCTTTTTACTGATACAAAGCCAATTAGTAAATGCGCAAAACGTGAAATAAAAAAATTAAACCCACCTTGTTTTGGTTCCACAGAACGGACACAGTGACACACTCTTGTCAGACTGGCTACCCGAGCTCAGGAAATCTTTTATAAACGCAGGGGCGGGGCAAACCACTTTGACTGACAGGTAAACGAGCCAACCCAGAGTGCTAGAAACCCCGCCCACTGACATTCCATACCCAATATGGAAACGGACAGAAACATACGCGGTTACCGAAAGGTATTAGCTAGCGTACCTTTCGGATTAGCCGCACGAAAAATGTGTTTTAATCTGTATCCGTTCGCGTATTAATTGGACTAATAATACACAAGTTTGTTTTTCTTCACATTCCAACATCGAAAAAGGATTCAATCGCCTGTTTTAACCTCCTGTGAGGACGCATTTTCGAGGCCACCGATGGATTTGCATCGGCCTTTCCATTTCAATCTACATTCAAAGCGTGGAGCAGATCTTCGTTTTTTAAATGATCCACACACTAATCACACCGCAAATTATGTGTAGCTAAACAGACATGACAATAAAGCAGGAAAGTGTTTTTAACCAAGTTTTAACCATACTGTAGCCCTGCATTTTCCCTGTCCCAATTTGTTTTAGAATGTGTTGCAGACCTGAAATGCAGGAATGGATGTTTATTAACAAATTAAATGAAGTGGACAACAAACTATTAAATATATTGAGTTCATACTGTCTGCAATGACATAAAAGTCAACGTGAGACACTTCCATACCGTCCCAACCTTTTCTGGTTTGGACTTCTAGCTATTCTTCCTCCATCATTACTGATGATTTTATCTGTGATAGGTCCAGACTTGGCTATTCTGACAGAGAAGGTTGAAGTCTTAGAGGTGCATATTAGAGACTCCCCATTTTACAATGGGCTGACTTACGATGTTTTGACGTTTCAATGGGAATCTGATAATACACATAAATACAATGAGGAAAAACCATGGTTGACACACACTGTTCAATACATTGACTGATATATTCAACACTTTATCATAAAATAAGCTTTATGTTCATGATTTTGGCCAACTGTATGTTAATATAAGTGTTTTAAACATGTTTAAGGTAGACTACTCTATGTTATATATACCGACATAGTATATATCAAATACCAACTTACAATAGCAAATGCAAGGCATGAGGTGGGTGTTTAATCTCCGTGTTTTTCTGACACTGAAAGAGAGCGTCTACAGATTTTTTGCACATGGTTAACTGGGCTTTCTTGGACATCCAATCCTAGCAACAGCGTGCAGCAACAGTACCGAATTTGCTCTGTTTGTAGAGTTTTAACAGATATACTTTGCAGCCTTTCAAGGGTTATGCATCTTTACCATTGCTCCAAGCTTCCCTAATATGAGCAAAGTTTTAGTATTCACTTTAGTTTTAGTATTAGGCAGAATAATTATGATCAGGACTTAAACGAAGATCCCAGTGAGGGTGTGTGTGCACTTGTCCCTGTGATGGACTAATGTCTTGTCCTGGCCCCCGTTAGGCTCCGGCTCCCTGCAAACCTGAAGAGGATTCATTGGGTATGCAACATAAAGGGATAAAGGGGTAATGAATATAAAGGGTTCACATAGTTTTCCCTCAACGTTACGAGTAGAGCCGTGTGTGTTATTCGTTTAAGCACAAACTTTTTCCTGCAGTCGTGTGTTTCCGTAAATAAAAACTCCGATCCAACATCAGCGCCAATGAGTTTACAGGTCTTGCCGAGTTCTCGCCTGAGTGGCAGCATCGCTATCCAATCACAGCCCCGTAACTGCGATAAGGCGGGAAATCTTAAATGATTGACTAAACGTTTAATCCAATCAGAGTCCAGAAAACGCGTTTGGGGCGGGGTATTGGGGTCCAGCCTTTACTGTATGTGTGTTGTATAGTAGGAGCCGAGCGGAGGAAAATTAACGTAAATAATAATTTGTTAATAACTTCTTAATAATGCAATTTTTGTTCATGTGCGGTTAAGAAAAAAATAGGTATCACCTGGAGAAATTATTAAGGGGAAAAATAAATTAGGTTGAGCGTTAGTATAGGTGCGTTGAAACGTCTCGTGCAGCTTTAGCGTAAGCCTGTGTGACGTTAGCTTAGCCGTTAGCTTAGCCTTTAGCTTGGACGTTTAGCTCGGTCGCTTTTAGGGACCCAAAAACAATTTCTGCAATTATACGGCGGAGAAAAGGGATTATATCGGTTATTTAGTGCTTAATTACGCAGTAACGACGTCGTAATTACAGACCTGCGCGTGCAGGTGCGCTAACCTGCGAACGGCTTGCTAGCGTTAGCGCTGTTTAGGTCTGCACTTTTTACCGATTATTTTTCGGCTTATTTAGGCATAAACGGTTAAAATTCGATATCTTTGATGAATATGTGTTAGACTGAATCGTGTCCCTGTGCTGTGGTTTGTGCAGCGAGGCGTTTAACGGACCGCAGAGCGCTTTGCCTGTCTGCATTTATAATGCAACTAGAGCTTAATAAGCATCGGTGTCGATATTGTCCAGGTTTTAAACTTTGATTTGTACTTTAAATGGCTTAAATCTGATTTCAATGACCGTTTATACATTCATCGATGTGCAGGCTGAGATTTTGGGTTATGTTTGAGCCTATTCTTACTCTGAAGTGGCTTTATAAATAAATAAACGTTTATTTTTTAGGTGTTTTACTATGTGAAATTTTAGTCATTGCTCTTGTAGATTTGATTTCTTTTACACCACTATTATACATCATGTACTGAGTTTTACAGGTGTAATAATGATACTGTTTGGGGAAAAAGCAACAGATGATCCACGGGTGTTTTTCAAAGAGCTCAGAACGTGCTGTTGGATTATTTTAATGTGCAGATGTGCACGGTTTTCCTTATTCAAAAAATGAACCAAGCCTTTGCATGCGCCTTTATATCGTAATAAATATTCTGGTTATTGTGAGTAACGTTGCTGTTGGACTGCAGCGCTGCTCTTTTTACACTCTCTTTCCTCTTATGGATACCGTGCTTAGTTTGTGTCTTTTTTAGAAGGCATGCTGCCTTGAAAGATTCAAATACAGCTTTGCGTAAAGGCCAAAATGTGCGTTGTGAAAGCAAATAGTGTCTGCGGGCGCTGCGAAAAACCTGTGGACACACCTCTCATTCATGTCTGTATTTTTCTGTTGTAGATTTTTTTCAGTGTAGATCATCGCCGCTCCGAATGTCTTTAGTCACGTTATATAAAAAATGTAAAGGTGATCATATGAAGTGGGAAAGTGTTAGCTATTAACAGTAATGTAATAACTCTCTCTCTCACACACACAGCAAGTACAGGAGGTATGAAGACAGCATCATAGCGAAGCCATGGCCGATAAGAGAAAACTCCAGGGTAAATCCCGATTAAAACTGTACTGTATTGAATATCATGTTCTATGTGCAGTAGGTGAACTTCTGCTGTTATGTGTTTACAGGTGAAATAGATCGGTGTCTGAAAAAGGTGGCAGAAGGCGTGGAACAGTTTGAAGACATCTGGCAAAAGGTGAGACAGGCTCTAAAAGCATGTGACCAAAAGTATTGGGACAGAAACTCACATGTGGCCAAAAGTATTGCGACACAAATTCACATGGCCAAAAGTATTTTGACACAAACCCACATGTGGCCAAAAGTGTTGGGACACAAACCCACATGTTGCCAAAAGTGTTGGGACACAAACCCAGGTGGGTAGAAGTAAGTACTTTAAGATGAATAAGTGAGTAACGAGTGTGTTGTGACCAAACAGCTCCACAATGCAGCCAACGCCAACCAGAAGGAGAAATACGAGGCCGACCTCAAAAAGGAGATCAAAAAGCTCCAGGTGAGAGGCGTCACGCTCGTAGCGTAGCTAATGTTTCCGTTACGTTTCCGCTAATGTGGCTCTGCACGCGTCTCCCGTAGCGACTACGAGACCAGATCAAAACGTGGGTGGCTTCCAACGAGATCAAAGACAAACGACAGCTGGTGGAGAACCGAAAACTCATCGAGACGGTGAGAACCGGTTCCACGTGCTCACTCCTGTACGCCTGCCACGCTTCCGTGATGCTTATTGTTTAACCGTGTGTGTGTGTGTGTTACTGTAGCAAATGGAGAGGTTTAAGGTGGTGGAGAGAGAGACGAAGACCAAGGCGTACTCTAAAGAGGGACTGGGCTTAGCTCAGAAAATCGATCCAGCTCAGAAGGAGAAGGAGGAAGCAGAGCAGTGGCTCACGGTAACAGCCGGCTTGAACTGGAGGGGCAGGCCCTCTAACCTGCTGCTAGGTCCTTCACATCTCACTCTGTGTGTGTGTGTGTGTGTGTGTGTGTAGAACACCATCGACACTCTGAACATGCAGGTGGATCAGTTCGAGAGCGAGGTCGAGTCTCTCTCAGTCCAGACCAGGAAGAAGAAAGGAGACAAGGAGGTCAGGGATTCTGAATGCTTTGGCAACCCTGGTCAGATACATGACTTACTTATTAATGGCTTGGCTGGCACCCTCAGAGCAGGACCCGAAATATGCCCTGTTTAATACACGCTTGTAAACATGCAATAGGAACATCGGCGCTTGGTTAGAGTCGGTATTAACACGAGAGAACAAGTGAAAAGTAATGTGTTATAGGGGGGTTTGGATAGTGGGAATTCAGATAGTGATAGTCCAGATAAAAGGAGTTTGGATAGTGAGAGTCTGGATAGGAGGAGGTTCAGATAGAGGGAATGAAGATGGTAAAAGTTCTTCTAGTGAGTGTTCACATAGTTGGAGTTTGGATAGTCAGGGTTCAGATAATGAGAGTTCAGATAGTGAGAGTTTGGATAGAGGGAGTCTGGACTGTAGGAGTCAGTTCTCTAAGCTAGCATCACGTTAGTGTCTCCCGCAGTGTTTTGCTTTACGATGAGTAGGTTTTATGGAAGTGATTTGGTGATACTTACAGGGGTATGGCGATCAGGTGATGGACAGCCCATTGTGATGATCACAGGACAGGAACGCGCTCTTTAGCCAGGCGTACTCCGAGTGATTTTGGAAATTTGGTTCTTTGGCGAGACCTCATGGTACCTGCCAAACAAAGGTCCTCACCTGGATTTAACTAAGCAAATAGTTAAGAACCTCCCATCGGATGATTACTGCATGGGTGATTATGCTTCAGCTGGCAACCAGTTTTTTAAGCCCAACTGAGGCAGTGAGCAGCTTCTCATTAGTTAAACCCTGTCCAAAGATGCATCCTGTGGTCTTGGAAAAGATGCTCATCTGGTTCAGAAGGGTCAGAGTGTGAAAGAGTGGATCAGGCAGCATGAGCCATCATTATCACACATGGCTCGGCCACCACAGAGTCCAGAGCTGAAGCCCACTGAGAAGCTTTGGGATGTGCTGGAGGAGACTCTGCGCAGTGGAACAAATCTCATCATCAATACAAGATCTTGGGATTAATGCAGCTCTGGACAGAAATAAATGCCGTGACTTTGCAGGAGAATGCGTGCTCGAAATATTCGAGTATGTGACTTTTTTTAAGCACGTGTGTCAGCGGTGACGTACCATCCATACAGTCTGTGGTTTGGATACTGAGAGTTTGGATAGTGAGAGTTCGGATAGAGGGAGTTAAGATAGAGGCGGCTCAGATAGTGAGAGTACTGATGGAGGAAGTCTGGATTGTAGGCGCTCGCATAGAGGGAATTGGAGAGTTCAGATAGAGAGAGTTTGGATAGAGGGGGTTCAGACAGTTAGAATTTAGATAGTGAGAGTGTGAAAAGAAGGAATTCAGTGAGAGTCAGGATAGAAGGAGCACAGATAAAGGGCATTCAGATAATTGGAATGCGGATCAGGTAGAATCAGATAGTGAGAGTCTGCATATAGGGAATTCATATGGTGAGAGTCCGGATATAAGGAGAACAGATAAAGGGAGTTCAGATAGTGAGAGTACTGATGCAGGGAGTCTGGATTGTAGGCACTCGCATAGAGGGAATTCAGATATTGAGAGTTCAGATAAAGGGAGTTCAGTTAGTGGGACTTTGTATAGAGGAATTCAGTTAGTGAGAGTTTGGATAGTGAGAGAGTGTTATTACTAGCACTAACAATAACACCAAAATGCAAATTCAATGAAATAAAATAAACAAATCTTAAGTGTGTGTGTGTGTGTGTGTCTGGTGGGTGGGCGCGTGGGGGGGGGCGTGGGGGTGTCAGCGGGTTGGGGGAGGGCCGGGGGTTGTTTGGGCGAGCGCGTGGTGTGGCGAGGGTGTGGGTGGGGGTGGGGGGTGGGGCGCGTGGTGTGTGTGTGGGGGGGTGTCGGCGATGTGGGTGCATGCGGATGCGGGGGTGGTGAGCGCAGGGTGTGTGAAGGTCGCGCGTGTGTGCGCGCGCGTCGGTGTGTGTGCGCGTTGTGCGTTCAGAAGCAGGACCGTATCGAGGAGCTTAAGCGTCTGATTGAGAGGCACCGGTACCATATCCGAATGCTGGAGACCATCTTACGCATGTTAGATAACGACTCACTGCAGGTCTGAGCTACTCATTCCTTACTGATTATTATGGGATGCAGCGTTAGCTATACCCCGCTGGGTAACCCTGATACTCTCCGTCCATCTGTCTGTCTGTAGGTGGAGTCCGTCCATAAGATAAAGGATGACGTGGAGTATTACATCGACTCCTCTGAGGATCCCGACTTCAAGGAGAACGAGTTCCTGTACGACGACCTCGACCTGGAGGATATCCGTAAGTGTCTGTGTGCGCGCGTGTGTGTGTGTCTGTGTGTTCTGTGTGCCGCGCGTGTGTGTGTGTCTGTGTGCTGCGTGTGGTGTGTGTGTGTTGTATTGTCCTCGTACTGATACTCACCTGCATTCGTTACAGGGTCCATTTAGGGGGTCACATGTCTAACAACAGGCTAAAGGCTAATATAACATGAGCTAACGTTTAGCAGATGCGTAAAGGCTAACATGAGCTAACATTTAGCAGATGCCTAAAGGCTAACATGAGCTAACGTTTAGCAGAAGCGTAAAGGCTAAAGGCTAACATGAGCTAACGTTTAGCAGAGCTGCCGTAAAAGGCTAAAATGAGCTAAGTTAGCAGATGCATAAAGGCTAACATGAGCTAACGTTTAGCAGATGCCTAAAGGCTAACATGAGCTAAAACGTTAGGCAGATGCCTAAAGGCTACACATGGAGCTAACATTTAGCAGATGCCTAAAGGCTAAAGGGCTAACATGGAGCTAACGTTTAGCAGATGCGTAAAGGCTAAAATGAGCCAACGTTTAGCAGATGCATAAAAAGGCTTAAACATGAGCTAACGTTTAGCAGATGCCTAAAGGCTAACGTGGTCTTAACATTTAGCAAGGTGCCTAAAGGCTAAACATGAGCTAACGTTTAGCAAATGCCCGAAAGGCTAACGTGGTCTAATGTTTAGCAGATGCCTAAAGGCTAACATGAGCTAACATTTAGCAGATGCCTAAAGGCTAAAGGCTAACATGAGCTAACGTTTAGCAGATGCGTAAAGGCTAAAAATGAGCTAACGTTTAGCAGATAGCCTGCTAAAGGCTAACATGAGTAACGTTTAGCAGATGCCTAAAGGCTAACATGAGCTAACATTTAGCAGTGCCTAAAGGCTAAAGGCTAACATGAGCTAACGTTTAGCAGATGCGTAAAGGCTCACTAAAATGAAGCCAACGTTTTTAGCAGATGCATAAAGGCTAACATGAGCTAACGTTTAGCAGATGCCTAAAGGCTAACGTGGTCTAACATTTAGCAGGTGCCTAAAGACTAAAACATGAGCTAACGTTTAGCAGGTGCCTAAAGACTGACATGATCTAACATTTAGCACATGCCTAAACGCTAACATGAGCAACGTTTAGCAGATACATAAAGGCTAACATGACGTTTAACGTTAGCAGATGCATGAAGGCTAACATGAGCAACGTTTAGCAGATACATAAAGGCTAACATGAGCTAACGTTTAGCAGATGCATAAAGGCTAACATGAGCTAACGTTTAGAAGATGCCTAAAGGCTAACGTGAGCTAATGTTTAGCAGGTGCCTAAAGGGCAACAAGCTAGGGAGAGGCTAACAGAATGCTAAGGGCTAACAAAGTGCAGAAACCTAAAATGATCTAAAGGCTAACAAGTGGCTAAAAGCTAAGGAACATTAGGGCTAAAAGTGCTAAGAGCTAACGTGGCTATGTTAGCTTCATGAAAGGCTAACAAAAAGCTAAGAGCCAACATGATTTAAACCCTAACAAGTGGATAATGGCTAACAGTAGGCTAAAGGCTAACAAAGGTAAGGGGTAATAAAGTGCTAAGTGCTAATTCCAGTACCTAAGAAGTCATCTCCATCTGCCCTGGAGTTATGATGCAATCGTGTACCTGCTACAGCGAGCTTTGGCACACTTGGACAAATCAGGAAACATTGTACGGATCATGTTTTTTTTTTTTTTCGAGTGCCTTTAAACACCATCAGCCCTATCTGCTGAGGGAGAAGCTCAATGAAATGCAGGTGGATGCCTCCATAACCTCCTGGATTATTGATTACCTGACAGGACAGACCACAGTTTGTGCGGGCTGAGAAGACGATGTGAGTCTGAGCGGGTGGTCAGCAGTACAGGAGCACCACAGGGGACTGTACTCTCACCTTTCCTCTTCCACCTTGTACACCTCGGATTTCCAGTACAACTCTGAGTTCTGTCCATATCTACAGAAATTTTCAGACTGGACTCGCGATCGTGGGGTGTGTCAGTGGTGGGACAGGAGAATGAATACAGAGAACTGGTAGACCGCTTTGTGGAATGGTGTGGAAACAACCATTCTTCTGTTGAATGTGAACCAAGACAAAGGAGATGGTTGTGGATATTAGGAGGACCGGCACAGCACCAAACTCTGTATCCATCCAGGGAGAAGAAAGAAGTGGAGGTGGTGGGAGCTACAAATACTTGGGTGTTCACCTTGACAACAGACTGGACTGGAGATGTCACACTGAAGCTGTATTACAGAAAAGGGACAGAGCAGACTCTACTTCTTGAGGAAGCTTAGGTCCGTCAATGTATGCAATAAGATGTTGCATATCTTCTACAAGTCTGTTGTGGAAAGTGCAGTTGTCTTCGCAGCCATCTGCTGGGGAAGCGGAATCAGAGCTAGCGACTTAAAAGAGGCTGAACAAACTTTTAAAGAAAGCTGGATCTGTGCTTGGAACTACTCTAGAGGCCCCTAGAAACTGATTGTAGAGAGGTAGGATGCTACACAGACTGAAACAGAATAATGGACAGCACAACACACACCCTTTACACAATCTACTGGACAGACAGAGGAGTGTGTTCAGTAAGAGGTTACTGCAGCTCCGCAGTAATAAGGACAGATACAGGAGATCATTCCCTGCCCACTGCAGTAACACTATACAATAACTCACTCCTGTCCCGATAGATGGATGTGTTTTACACATTTGTAACATTATCAGTTTTTGTAAAATTTGTAATTTTCTGTTTTTTTTTCTGTATTTATATTTGTGTGTAGTGTTATGTGTATTGTGCGGTTGCTGAAACAAAGAAATTTCCCTTTGGGGATAAATAAAGTACTCTATCTATCTATCTATCTAATTAAGCTAAGGGCTAACAAAGTGCTAATGTTAAAATGTGGCCAAGTGCCAACAAGGGCCTGAGCGCTAACGAAGATAAGGGCTAACAAAGTGCTAACATGTGGCTAGGGTCTAATGAGCTAAAACCTATCATGCAAATAAAGGCTAACAAGTGGCTAATGAAGCTAAGGTCTAACAATGTGCTAAGGGCTAACATTATCTAAAGTCTAACAGATGGCTAAAGGCTAACAATAAGCTAACATAGGGCTAAGGGCTAACATGATCTAAAGCCCTATCAAGTGAATAAATGCCAAAATGTGGCTAAAGGCTAATGAAGCTAAAGGCTAACAATGTGCTGAAGGGCAACAAGTGACTAATGGCTAACGGCACTGCATTGTGGTGCATTATGGGTAATGTAGTGCACTATCCGGGGAATCTGATTATCCACTGTGAATTCAGACAGCACTATAAAATGTCCTACTCCCTACATAGTGCCCTACATAGGGAATAGGGAACAGCTCAGAGGCAACACTGATAATGGTGGTGACCCTGAGGAACAGCAGGATCTGTATTCTAATGATATAGTAACACTACAAACAGGACACCTTAGATAGAGCCTTCTTGAGATGTAACCATGGTAACTGCTATATAATGGCACCTTGCTGATATGGGCGGGGCATTGAGTTTAAATGTTGTTTGATTACTTATCCCCCCCCCCATCTCTGTTTTTGTAGCCATGTTAGCCACGTCTCCACAGGGACACAATGAAGAGGAGATGAGCACTCCGACCTCCACCACCTCCTCCTCCCCCGTCCCTCCATCTCCAGCTACAGCCACCATCGTAAGCCATACACATCACTGCACTGACTGAGGACAGGGGCTCTCCGAGTGCAGGGCTAACCCAGCGGAGGGGCGGGGTCTGCACCCCCCACCCCTTACTGTGTCACCACTAGAGGATTTGGTCAGGGATAACTGTGTGTGTGTGTGTATTGCAGGTGTAGGTCTTATGCAGGTGTATTGCTTAAACAGGTGTGTGCAAAAGATACAAGTGTATGTGTTAGGCAGGTATACGTGTGTTACAGGTGAAAGACAAACAGGTTTGCGTGTGTTACAGGTGTAAGACTTAAGGCAGGTCTGTGTGTTACAGGTGTAAGACTTAAGGCAGGTGTTTGCTAAAGGTACAGGTGTGTTACAGGTGTAAGACTTAGGCACACATATGTGTTACAGGTGTAAGACTAACAGGTATGGGCATGTTACCGGTGTAAGGCTTAGGCAGGTGTGTGTGTGTGTGTGTGTGTGTGTGTGTGTGTGTGTTACAGTTGTAAGACTTAGGCACACCTGTGTGTGTGTGTGTGTTACAGGTGTAAGACTTAAGGCAGGCATGTGTGTTACAGGTATAAGACAAACAGCTATGTTCGTGTTACAGGTGTGAGACTTAGGCAGGTGTGTGCTAAAGATACAGGTGTGTGTCTTAAACAGGTGTATGTCTTATTACAGCAGGTGCGTCAGTATTCTACAGTTTTAGGGGTTTCATTAAAGGTGCCACACACTATCTGTATAGATGAAGTGTGTGTGTGTGTGTGTGTGTGTGTGTGTTCAGGAGCACTCTGAAGAGGAGAAGAAAAGAGGAAGATCTACAGACAGTGAAGTGAGCCAGGTGAGTCTAAGAGCTAAGCTCGTTAGTGCGCCTTTAAGTGCATTATGCTTCTTCAGAACTCTCTCACTGTCTCTCTGTCTCTCTCTCCAGTCTCCTGTGAAGAACGGTAACCCTCTGTCCTCCTTCTCCTCGTCCTCTTCCTCGTCCGGCTTCTCCTCCTCTTCCTCCTCCTCCCTCGTTTCCATGGCGGCCGTAGTCGGGGGCACGGCGTCCGTATCCGGGGGCGGGGTCGGCGGGGGCGGGGCTCTCCTGGGCAGCTTTAGCAGCGCGGTCCAGCAGCATCCTCACGCCAAGCTCTCATCCTCGTCGTCCTCGTCCTCGTCTTTGTCCTCGTCCTCGTCCTCCACGACCTCCAACAGCACCTCCAGCCCGCCCAGCCACCCCAACCTGCCCCCTTCCGCCACCCCGTCGGCCCCGCCCACCTCTAGCTCGCAGGGTAAAACGGGCAGTAGCATGGCTCAGATGCCAGGCTTGATTGCCAACAGCATGGCGGCCATGATCTCCAGCCCGCTGCCCGCACCGTATGCCCAGGCGGCGGCCGGCGGCGCTATTAGTGGCGGCAGCGTTCCAGCAGCAGGGGGCATGGCGAACTCGAACGCTACGCCCAACGCCGGCTCCAACGGAACTCCGCTTTTGGGTTCCGGTCTCGGCTCAGGGCAGTCGCCGATCTCAGGGGCAGCTCAGATACCCATCAGCCCTGTGGGCACGGTGCCAGGGGGCAACATGGCACAAGGGAACGGAGGCGGCACGCTATCGTCCGGGAACGTTGTGGGTAACGTGGCACCTGCTCGCCCCCCCAGTGTGGTCAAACAGAATGGAGCAACCAGTGAGTGTCATACCCCCCCCCCCCCCCCCACACACACACAGAGGGCGGAGCTAACAGCGTGACTGTGATCTGTTTGGTTTCAGGTGCGTTGCCGTACAGCGCCGTGGTGGCCGACAGCAGCTCGGACTCCTCCCTCAACAGCGCCAGCCAATCACACAGCAGCCAGTCCTCTTCCTCGTCCTCCTCTTCATCGTCCTCCTCCAGCTCGTCCAATCAAACGTGAGCTCACCTTACCACCCGGTCGCGTTGTGTTTAAGTTATGAGCCCCCTGACCCCGCCTCCTTCCCTCTGTCCCTCCTTCACAGGATGGATAACGGCCCGACCCTGCTGAGTTCCATCACGCTGCCCCCCTCCTCACAGTCCCCTACGTTTTCAGACAGCACCCCCGGTGGTGGGAGTTTGCTCAACGGCCCGCACTCGTACACGCCTAACACGGAGCCCATAAAGGTTCGGCTTCAGCTTCAGATACACACCCACACACACAGACAGACATCTAAAGGAAACTGTGGAACTATGGTGTGTGTGTGTGTTACAGGCTCCAGAGCCACTGAGCTCTCTAAAGGCGATGGCTGAACGAGCTGCTCTGGGATCAGGACTGGACGGGGAAATCCCATCATTACATCTAACAGAACGAGGTACAACACACACCCGTACTATACATACCTTTATCTCTACCACACACCTCTACAACATTCACCTGTACTATACATACCTGTACAGCATACACTTGTATTATATATACCTTTTTCTCTACCACACACCTGTCCTATACATACCTTTATCTCTACTATACACCTGTACTATACATACCGGTATCTCTAACACACACCTGTACAGCATATACCTGGACTATGCATACCTGTACAATACATACCTGCATCTCTAACACACACCTGTACAGCATACACCTGTACAATACATACCTGCATCTCTAACACACACCTGTACAGCATACACCTGTACTATACATACCTTTATCTCTACCACACACCTGTACAACATTCACCTGTACTATACATACCTTTATCTCTACCATACACCTGTACTATACATACCGGTATCTCTAACATGCACACCTGTACAACATACACCTGTATTATACATACCTGTACAGCATACACCTTTATTATACATACCTTTATCTCTACCATACACCTGTACTATACATACCTTTATCTCTACCATACACCTGTACAACATTCACCTGTATTATACATACCTTTATCTCTACCATACACCTGTACTATACATACCGGTATCTCTAACATGCACACCTGTACAACATACACCTGTACAGCATACACCTTTATTATACATACCTTTATCTCTACCATACACCTGTACTATACATGCCAGTATCTTTAACATACACCTGTACAGCATATACCTGGACTACACACACACCTGTATCTCTAACATGCAAACCTGTACAGCATACACCTGTACAATACATACCTGCATCTATAACACACACCTGTACAGCGTACACCTGTACTATTCACACCTGTACAGCATATACCTGTATCTCTAACACACACCTGTAGTGCTAATCTAACTTCATACCCTAATCTTTTCAGATTTGTTTTCGAGCTCCACGGCCCCGCCTGGTCCTCCAGCCCCTCCCCAACCTACTGTGACTGAGGTGAACCTGCCACCTACCCTGGGGGCATGCCCACTAGGCCCCGCCCCACTCACTAAAGAGCAGCTCTACCAGCAGGCCATGCAGGAGGCGACCTGGACACACATGCCACACCCATCAGACTCAGAGAGGATCAGGTACAAGCAGCATGTGGCTTTTAAGTTCCAGTTAGTACTGTTATACACAGGTGTGTTACTGCAGCGGGTTATGCAGGTAATTCCGCAGGTAGGTGATCCAGTACTAATAGAGGGTTCTCCTTCCCTCACCTGTGCTGTGTGCAGGCAGTACGTGATGAGGACTCCGTGCCCGCTGCTGCCCTTCCACCACCACACTCCTCCTCATCACTGCGACTCCATCGACTTCTACCAGAGACTCTCTACTGAAACGCTTTTCTTCATCTTCTACTACCTGGAGGTGTGTGGGTGTGTGGGTGATGGTGTAAAAGTATGCATGTACGTACGTAGGTGTATTTGGAGTGTAATGACCCGTGTGTGTGTGTGTGTGT
>JAJAGP010004246.1:0-53651 GCA_025084515.1 Ancistrus triradiatus | reverse complement strand
GTGCCTCTCAGGGATTTCAACCCCTCCAGCGACTATCTTCCTGGGTGAAAGTGCATGTGCGAAAGTGGTTTGTTAGCTTTCATCCATCACTAGGTAATTAACATAATTGGGTGAGATAAATAGGTTTTAAATGGATTGCTTTCCCATTTTAATGTATCCAACAGCCAAGCAAGTGAATAAAAAAAACCTGCCCACAAGAGTAATGACAACCTGATGTCATCTTCAGGTTCTTCCTCTGCTCTGCAAGTACATTAAGCTAAGGGATTCAGTTAATCAGATCTGTTGGCCCTGATAAAGACCTCATTCAGAATTGCTAACGTAGCTAACAATAAATCAAAGTCAGTGGGGGCGTGTTAGCTTGATTTCATTTTCACTGTTAATAGGCCTCACCTTTCATCGTCGGGCTAAGTATTCCTGACACAAGACCTAAACTTGGACATTATAACTTGAGCTCCTCAACTGTGTTCACCATGATCTGGACAGGACCTGGGATTAGTCTTTCATTTTAATGAGCACCTTTATCCAGAATCACACAACTGTGTAGCAGTGGCAGAGGAGACAGGTGGTGGGCAGAATTAATAATGCAATGCTGTGTTGTGCCCAAAGGCTGATACATTCTTTATTAGAACACCCCAGAGAGCTATGGAGGGGGCGTCTGCTGCCAGTAGGGCCTGAGCAATACAGCAATTTATGCCTGCTGAAGAAAAATACCTTTCGAACTTCTCTCTTGAGTGGCAGTGAGTAAGCGTTACGAGGTGAAAGCTTTATATTTACTGAAGGGAAGTAATTACAGGTGACATTAGTAGTAAGGGAAACATTCTCAAATGGCCTAACCTAGGAGGTAAATTATGTTGATTACATTTGTAATGACTTATGTCTATATCTAATGATATTTGAGTAATGTTTTTCCTGCTACACTATTTAAAGCCATTTTCACATATGAACTCTGGAAAATGTCCAGAAAATCAGGTCCGGACATTTTCTGGAGTGGCTCTTTGACAGCCGGAGATGTTCTCCCGGAGGCATGACGCAAAAACGTATGCTGTGGAAACAGGAGTGTTTTGTTTACAGCACAGTGAAGATGGAAAACAAGTCTACCAACTCATCCATGATGATAACTGGTTTTGTGTCACATTACCCAGACTTTGTTCTACAGTCCGGGTAATGTCCGGTACAATCGTTTCGGACATTTGTGTTCACACATACAGCTCCTCCGGACAGAAAATGTCTAGAATATTTCTGGGTGACAATGCATGTGTGAAAGGGGCTTAAGTCAGGTAAGCCATTCAGGTGTGCATGTGAGCCACACAGAATAGCTGGTCATCCTAGAGTCTCATGCATGCTTTCCACAAACAGCCACTCTATGGGCCGTGATGGTTAGTGGTCTCAATTGGAACTGACCACAGCGCCACAGTTAAAGGCAGAAATATAATGAACGAATTCAGAATGAGGCCTGGGAATGAAATAAGCGGGGACTCACATCATTTTTAAATACAGCACAACAAGCAAACAGGCGTGCATGAAAATATGCCTTGGGGCTAAACTGCTTCTGAGGAAATGTTACCAAGGCTGGAGAGCAAATAGGGGAGATCAGTAGATGCTTCACCCAAGAACACAACTTAAATAAATCCTGGCTCTAACTGAAGAGGCCTCTCCATCCCATGTTGATATGTGCCACTGTCCAGACGCAATCAAGAAAGAAAAAGCCTGTTGACATGAGAACAAAAATGATCTCAAATTCCAAAGATTCCAAAGGACAGAGCCTCAGCGCTTTGAACTTTGTTGAAATAAGGGGAAAAAAATGCATGGATAATCTCCCTCCAAAAGGCTGCTAATAACCTTAACTGACATCCCAAGGCCTTTTTAAGTGGAGTGAATTGGGGCTTACAATAAATGAAGGGTCTGGAATAGATGGGAAGACTAGGTCAGGCCTTCTCTTTGTGCCAGAGGGGAATGGGGATGAAGGGGGTCATTGATAGGTAGGAGTCAATGCTGCTTGTAAAATGACTGTGACTGAAGCACACTGAAGAGTGCATGTGTGTGAGCAAGGGCACACTGAAGGCTGTGTATGCTCTGCATTCTGCCCAGTGTCACTGCCCCGAGGCTCAGACATGGTTAGCTGTGGCCAGTATTCAGTAGCGGCCCAGACTCCAGATCATTAAAGGTCAGTGTGGAGTTTTACCGGAAGAAGGGAGATGTGATGGTTGTGAATACACTCACACAGTCAAACATCACTATCATTTTGATAGAATGCTTTTCTGAGCCCAGTAAAAATATTTCTAAACTATGATAAAATACATTTTAAGTTGACAGTGTCTACCTCACTATGCAGATACTGTATGCCAGAAAACATACTAAACCTTACCAACATTATTTTAACTCTGTATTGCTCCAATGTGGTAAATAGCATTAAGCACAACTTAAATAACATTAAAAGAACAGCTTTGATATAACACTGTCTCCTGCCTGTCTGTGGCCTTAAGTGAGCATAATGACTGTAGTTTTGAATGTTCATTGCATAGAGTTGCATGATTTCAATTTGGTCCTGGTGAAGACTTACAGGAAACTTGCCATCAAAGGTTATGTTACAAAGTACTGAGCTGGGCTTTTGTTATTGACCAAATACTTATTTTCCACCATGATTTACAATTAAATTCTTAAAAAATCCCACAATGTGATTTCCTGGATTATTTTTCTCATTGTGTCTCTCATAGTTGAAGTGTAGCTATGATGAATTACAGACCTCTCTCATCTTTCTAAGTAGGAGAACTTGCACAATCAGTGGCTGACTAAATACTTTTTTGCCCCACCCAACTAAGTAAGAGTCCAATGTGAGGAAATGCAAGGCAGCTTCCTTTTCACTCAACTAAATCAAAGACAGCACCACTCAAAAAGATAGAGCCACACTAGACTCACTTAGTGTGTGAGTGTGTGTATGAGTGTGTGAGTCTATCTGCCCTACGATGGATTGGCTCACTGTCTAAGGTGCTGGCTAGGCACCGGCTAGGCCCAGGCAAGCTTCTCTTTAAACTGTTCTTTTATATCATTTTTTCGAACACACACCTCTAGGTACTGTGTCCTCTGTGCCTCTATATCACTATGTAGAACAGTTTACATAGGCTGCAGGACAGCCGCTGTTCACTGGTAATGAGTGGAATGAAGTAGCCATGATAGTGGTGCCGGCTCAAACTGTGTGCCTCTGCAGTCATCTGGAGGCAAAGAAGCAACACAGCAGGCCATCTTACACAAGTCTTTGAGGGAAAAGGAACATAAACTACAAGGACGAAAGGTAAAAACAAGGGCAGGATGCTGGCTGGACCAGAAGTTAGGAGATAGAGATAAATGGGTGCACTGTGTCAGCATTTTATCTGAATGCTGCGATTAATGTGAAAACTTGCTATAATAACTTCATATTCATTTCTATTGAATTTGCCTGAATTACACTGAAGGAAAACCTGTGAATTTGCATTATTGAATCTAGCTGGCGTTTCAGAAAGTTCAGGTGTGCATTTGTAGACCTTGCACTATCAGGAGAAGACTTGACACTAGCCATAGCTAAACTGTTAGATCATGGCTAAAATGCTAGGTCTACCACAGGGATGGAGTTCGCCCAGAAGGTCTGTTTTACAAGGACTCATGCTTGTGTGACTGTTAAGAGAGAGTCAAGACCAAAGAGTTGCACCTACATGAGTGATATAATTAACATGGGTTTAATTACAGTGTGTGGAGCAGATAAGTGAAGAGCCAGTTTGTTTCTAAGGCATGTGAACAAAAAATGCATGGTGGAAAGAGCACCTGATGTAGTTTAATACAACCCCCACAACACAAGCCAAACCATGAATAACAAGTGGGTGAGTGAAAAATCAAGAGAAAGCTTGCAATACACAGACTTAAAGCAGGGTCAAAGCATGGAAGATAGCTGAAGACCATGTCCAGCCAAGGAGAGATAGACAGACAGGAAGAGCAGTGAGCTAGACAATATGAAGTACACCCAGCAGAGAGGGAGGGAGATGAGGTGGAAGCAACAGTATTTGTTACATAGTAAAGACAGTGACAGTCGAACGCTAAAGCTCAGTCTTGTGTATCAGGCTTTGAATGAAGCATTGCCAAAGGGCCGGGGTGGCTGTGGAAAAAAAGACAAAAACCCAACACAGCTAAAGCTCTTAACACAGCTCAACCCTCAGGCTGGTATAAAACATCGTACAGCTTCCATGGATTCAGATCATTTTGTAATTAATTATTTTTTTCAGATTTGACTTGAAGTCGGACACGAGCTATGGCAGGATTTCAGCAAATGGGCTTGCGTGACTAATAAGCATGGCTAAACTCATTGTGTACACACATACAAACAACCATTTGCTATTGCTCTTTAGTATCGCAAATGATAGGCACAGGCATCCCTGTCACAAAAATGTGCATTGCCACCATGATTCTACCCATTCCTAAATATGGACTGTTTGTCTCTGACTGTATGGGTGTGATTCATTGGATGTGTCTGTAATTATGGGAGAAGCCGCATGCTGGCCTTTGTTTGCTTATTTGGTCACTTCAGTGCCACAAAAATGGCTGCAGAAACAAACTGATTATATGGGCGTCTAATCACACTGAAATGATCTCTTTCATTCCCATGATTAATTACACTTCACATGGTATACAGACCAAGTGATATCTTGGTAGGCTAATGCATGTTAGGAAATGTTGGTGAAAATCTTACATGACAGCGAACAGAGATGTTGACTGAAGAGTTGCTGCAAGTATAATAACATCTTACTGCACTGTGGGGATGCAGTCTGTATATCAATCATTAATTATGCAGCGGTTTATTAAAGAGAGGCAGATAACTCGTAAGCTGTTATGGCTTGGTGGTTAAAACTCTGAACTACCAATTCAGAGGTTGTGAGTTCAAATATTACCGCTTCCAAACAGGCATTGTTAGGCGTCTCTGCAGGACCCTTAACCTTCAACTGCAGATCAGTTGTAAGTCGCTTTATAAAAGGACATCTGCTAAATGATGTAAACGCTATTAATGGTAATTATATGGCTGCTGTATTTGCTATGTATAAGCACACTCACTAGTTATGAATTATTCATGTATATGTGTTCACTTTACTAAAGTGATAACAAACCAGAGCTGTTTCATTTGTGCTGAAAATGAGGACGACTGGCTCTAATTTGCCAATTTAATCCACACGAGACTGATATGGTGATTGTGCAAATGAATCAGTACGTTGAAAGAAGAGCTCCAGCCCAGTGCGTGCAGATACATTAGTGAGCAATGTCAGGACAACTGCAGAGGCAAATGATGAGCTATCCTCGCTCACTCTCCCTTTCTAATTCTCTCTCTCCGCCGTGGCCTTCTCCTTATTCCATTTTAAATTAATCTTTGGAGGGCAGTCTGTTTCTGAACTTAAGCTGCCAGGTCCATTTTTTAATATGTACCCTCAGTTTCTAAAGTGGTGCTTGAAGATTTGTGAAACCTTCTAGATGTTCTATATTGCTGCAGAAATATGATTGAAATGACCAAAACAATCAAATTTGTCCTAAAAGTAGATAAAGAGAACCCAATTAAACAAACGAGACAAAAATATTTTACTTGGTAAATTATTTACTGAGGAGAATCATCCAATATGAAAAAGTATGTGAACTGTTAGGATTAGCAGGTCATTTGAAAGTGAAAATAGAGACAACTATTTTCAACCAATGGGCTGCCATTGGTGTAAATAGGCACCCTTTGTATTTAAAGAACATGTATCTATCAAAGTCTGGTCTTCACAAAACGTTTGTGGATGTGTATCATGGGACAAACAAAGAAGATGCTTGAGGAAAATGGCTATGGCTGACAGTTTGGGCTCCACCAAACCATAGACATTCATTTAGAAAATTCGAAATGGTTCACAAACTTTCAAGCACCACCGTACAGGCAGGTGGGATGTGAGAGAAGTAGAGAAAGACAGCAAGCATTTTTGTGTATACACCAGGGGATGTAACAGCCCTAATAACTGTGACTAAACACTTACTAATGGTGGACATTATTAATACTTTTGGTTTTACTCAGTTTTCCACAGACACTGTAGATAATGACATCACACACACACTCTCATACACACTCTCATGCAGATAAGATGTCCAGTGTTTGAGTTCATTCTGGAATCATAGACTTGTAAACAGAGATAAAGTGAGGCAGAAATAGACAGAGTAGATGTTCGATATTAGAGTGCATTCCAAAGGCTGAATGGATCCCTGCAACTCCTTTTCTATCACTGCAGCTCTCCCTCCGCCTGCTACCATGGCAACACAGGCCTGTGAGGTGGACTCTGTGATAGAGCCAGAGTGTGAGAGAGAGAGAGTGAGAGAGAGTGAGAGGGAGGCCACGTCTGTACCTGAAGTCAGGCATCTAGAGGGACATAACAGCTTAGGGTGATGAGTAGTTCAGCTCGCTCGCTTTCTGCCCAGCTTCCGCTCTCTCATTCACTCTCCTTTTTCTCACTTTGTCTCTCTCACCAGGAACAAATATGGTCTCCAGTGAGTTCTATCAGGGCTCGTACAAATGCATTTTAAGCAGTACATCGCCACAATGTCCTTCGGCGTCACAGAGATGTGTTAGTATAGGCTGCGTATTTTTCCCCCCAAACTCAATACCTTCCATTGCATGGGCAAGATGCATGAATAAGTAATGTCGCAATTTTCCAACTGAGGGGCATCTCTTGACTGAACGGTAATGATATAAATATCACTCTTAGTAGTGCACAAACAGCTGCTGCCAGGTTTTTCAAACTGGAGCCTATACCAAAGCTGCTGGAGCAGTAGGGATCAAATTCGTTCGTTCATAATCATGAGCCATGCTGAACAGTAGCCTAAAGGAGAAGCCACAGTTTGAAAACGGCTTCTTGCTAAATGTGCATTATTTAGAATTAGTATCAGCCTTTGTGAATGCATTTCAACTTTCTAAAACTGCTAACAAGATACTAAATCAATTCCTGCATGTACACAAAGTTTTGGACATTCTGCGTTTGCTACCTTGCTTGGCAATCTGTCCTAGTTCAGTTCTAGCTAACTAACCGGCTAACACAGCGGTACAAAGCACAGCAACAAATGGCAGTTGCTTCTCAAACCAGCTTCCCAAACTTATATGTCACCTCTTTTTATGGAATATGGAATGACTAGTATTAAATATCTCACTCGGCACACGCCTAAAGTAAGCCCTTATTTAATTGTTGATCTGCTGTGCTGCAGCACAATGTACTGCCTCAGTGCAGCAAAGCAAATCGACACAAAATGTGTCTCAATGTACACAAAAGTGGAAGTTTGGAAAGCTTAGCTTGCAAACGCACTTATGAACCATTAGTTATTTAGTTACTTATGAAGTCACCAGTAACCCATGACTTGAAATCAATGTTATGACCAACCTACATTGAAATGAATCCTGGCAACAATTGTCCAGAAGTGAATTTTTGTCTGTCAACACACAGTATAAAAATAGAAGAAGCATTACTATAAATGATGGAAATGTAACACTATGTTTTACTGTGTAGTCTTATTTGCCAGAATGGGTGTGGGACTGCATGTGGGCAGAACTGCATCAGAACAAGTTCAATAAGGGAAATTATTTTAAATATGTATAGTACAGGCACTCCCCGATTTATGATGGGGATACACTCCATCATACCGTTGAGCTGAATGTATCATCAACTGATGGTTTTAATATATATTTGATATATCAAAGTCCAGGACTGTGGTAGTCTAGCGGTTAAGGTACTGGACTATGGACCAGAAGGTCCAGGGTTCAAATCCCACCTCTGCCAAGCTGCCACTGTTGAGTTCTTGAGCAAGACCCTTAACCCACAGTTGCTTGGATTATAAGACTGTACCAATTGTAAGTCGCCGACCTTAAACATGCTTAAAACACTTACATTAAAATACAGCTGGGTTAGTCATTAACATGTATCTTATTTTGTAATCAGTTTTGAATATCACATAATTTATTGAATAATGAACTGAATGTAAGAAACAAAACTAAATGGCTTGGACCTGCTGCCCAGCACCAGGAGAGTATCATACTGCATATAGCTTGCCCAGGGAAAAGTTCTAAATTAAGACTATGGTTTCTACTGAATGTGTATTTATTTGCATTACTGGAATCCCATTGTGAAGTTGAAAAATAATATACCGGACTGTAATCAAACAGGGAGCATCTGTACTCGTTTGTGTACATGTGTGTTTCCCAGATGTTTTCCTAGGCCTTTGCTCATTGCTCATAGACCTCATTAATGATCTGAGGGGCAGCATGGTGGTGCAGCCTTTAGCACGGCCGCCTCACACCCCATTGTCCCCAGTTTGATCCAGACCAAGATCTATATAAGAACAACAAAAAGTTTACAATAAGGTTTCCATTACACGGGCAGATTAGCTGCATTTCAAGAATTAGCTGATAAAAACCAAAGGTTACATAAAAGTAGAGTAAATGACAATGATTACTAATATAAGCTTGCGATTGTGTGGATAATACGGTATAATCAGTAACATGAAATTTGTAATTGTGAGGATAGCATTAGCCACGTATGAATGACTAGAGAAGAGGGTGAATTTATTAGAGTGACTCCAGTAACTTCCCATTTCCAGTCACCACAGCTGGTTTCTCCTGGCTGACAAATTGGAAAAACCAAAACAACCATCGATAGCAGGCAAATGAATAAAACTAATGAAAAATCAGAATGACTGCACATATGAACATTTGTGAGCATGTGTGTCTGACTCCAAAATAAATACAAATAATTCCCAAAAACCTTTAAAACCTTTGTGCTTTGTTAAATTCAATATCCAATAGAGGGCAGGTGCAATCTGAACCTTTAATACAGGCAGGTTTTGGGCTGCATCCCAAACTGCATACTGCCATATTCAGCAGACTGGTAATGAACTGGTAATGGTCTTACTATTGTGGCAGCCTATTCTGTATGTGATATGTGCTCTTAAACACAGCATTTATTTAATGCTATTCCGGGATGCATATTTGTTTCTGCACTGCACTGAGAGGTCTTCAAATGTGTCAAGATCTGTTAATGCCTCTGTTTAGTCAGCTTGTGGTAAACCTACACACATACGCAGATATGCTGACAGAAGTCCTCTCACAAACACTGGTGTAGATGCAGACACGCTTTTTGCACAATGGAAAGTAAGGGAAAAATGCTCTGTGAGATGGGAAACTTCTAATAACAGCAATACAGACAGCTCTGACAGGTAAGTGTCAGAATAACCTGGGAAAAGTAAGCAAGAACACAACGGGAAGATGAGAAGGACAGAGCGGGATTCCAGATTAAGCAAGTTCATCTCATATCTAACACAAGCACAGGGCATAACACACACACACACACTCTCTCTCTCTCTCTCTCTAGGACCTATATATATATATATACATACTGGTCCTTCTCAAAAAATTAGCATATTGTGATAAAGTTAATTCTTTTCCGTAATGTAATGATAAAAATTAAACTTTCATATATTTTAGATCCATTGCACACCAACTGAAATATTTCAAGTCTTTTATTGTTTTAATACTGATGATTTTGGCATACAGCTCATGAAAACCCAAAATTCCTAACAAAATTAGCATATCATGAAAAGGTTCTCTAAACGAGCTATTAACCTAATCATCTAAATCAACGAATTAACTCTAAACACCTGCAAAAGATTCCTGAGGCTTTTGAAAACTCCCAGCCTGGTTCATTACTCAAAACCGCAATCATAGGTAAGATTGCCGACCTGACTGCTGTCCAGAAGGCCATCATTGACACCCTCAAGCAAGAGGGTAAGACACAGAAAGAAATTTCTGAAACGAATAGGCTGTTCCCCAGATGCTGTATCAAGGCACCTCAGTGGGAAGTCTGTGGGAAGGAAAAAGTGTGGCAGAAACGCTGCACAACGAGAAGAGGTGACCGGACCCTGAAGGAGGATTGTGGAAGAAGGGCCGATTCCAGAGCCACCGTGCACAGGCGTGTGCAGGAAATGGGCTAACAGGTGCCACATTCCCCAGGTCAAGCCACTTTTGAACCAGAAACGGCGGCAGAAGTGCCTGACCTGGGCTTACAGAGAACAGCACTGGACTGTTGCTCAGTGGGTCCAAAGTACTTTTTTCGGATGAAAGCAAATTTTGTCAAATTCATTCGGAAATCAAGGGGTGCCAGAGTCTGGAGGAAGACTGGGAGAAGGAAATGCCAAAATGTCTGAAGTCCAGTGTCAAGTACCCACAGTCAGTGATGGTCTGGGGTGGCCATGGTCAGCTGCTGGTGTTGGTCCACTGTGTTTTAATCAAGGCAGGTCAATGCATCTAGCTATCAGGAGATTTTGGAGCACTTCATTCTTCCACTCTGCTGAAGAGCTTTAAGTTTGATGAAGAGTTCATTTTTCAGCACGATCTGGCACCTGCTCACAGTGCCAAAACCACTGGTAAATGGTTTACTGACCATGGTATTACTGTGCTCAATTGGCCTGCCCACTCTCCTGACCTGAACCCGATAGAGAATCTGTGGGATTATGTGAAGAGAAAGTTGAGAGACACAAGACCCAACCACTCTGGATGAGCTTAAGAAGGCCGCTATCGAAGCATCCTGGGCCTCCATAACACCTCAGCAGTGCCACAGGCTGATTGCCTACATGCCACGCCGCACTGAAGCATCCATTTCTGCAAAAGGATTCCCGACCCAGTATTGAGTGCATAAATGAACAATAATAATCTGAAGGTTTGACGTTTTTGTATTAAAAAACACTTTTTTCTTTATTGGTCGGATGAAATATGCTAATTTTGGGTTTTTCAATGAGCTGTATGCCAAATCATCAGTATTAAAACAATAAAAGACTTGAAATATTTCAGTTTGGTGTGCAATGAATATCTAAAATAACATGAAAGTTTAATTTTTTATCATTACATTACGGAAAAATAATTAACTTTATCACAATATGCTAATTTTTTTAGAAGGACCAGTATGTATATATATAAAGGCCCTTTGGTAACCAATTTGCATGCCAGCCAGTACGGGTGGGGATGCTGAGTTAGATAGAAGATTATAATAAGATAGCAATTATTATTAGATAATAATTATTAGATTATTAATACCCTAGTTGGATCAACTCTGACAATCAATTCACTGAGATAACAATACAAAAACCATGAAGACATTTAAAAACTAATAAAGGAATCTTAAAATCAATTCTAAAAGATGGAATTCTAAAATGTGTAGTCCTTGGATTTTTGGTGTAATGTGATCCCTCTTTCTCATACAGGTCAGGACCCTAGCAGTGGCATTCTGAACTTGTTGCAGGTATGTCATAGAGCTTATAAGAGAGTTAATAGTTAAGTCTACATGTCTGCATGTTAAGGCATGCGCAAGTTTCTCAATCTCGGTCCAATTCATAATGTCCTGAAACATTTGGCTATCACAAAGGTAAAAATAAGCAGTTTTGCAGATAGTAATGTGATTAAAACGGAGCTCACTATCAAAAACTATTCCATAGGTTCTTGGCACACTGACCTCCAAATTCATAGGATGTCAATATTTACATTCATATGGAAGGTCCTCCCTCTTTAAGATCTTCCCCAGCTCTGCCAGTGGGTTCACCAACCAGGAAGACCTGATATTTAGTCATTTTACACCAATACCAGTCTCTAATTCTGGCTCCAGTCAGACAAAGACAGAGAACCATAGTGATTCTGCCAGGGAGTCACAGTGGCTGACAAAACAGTAGAGGAAAGTGGAGAAAAAGGCAGACAGAGTCAGGTGTGCTAAATGCCTCAGTCTGTCTTTGGAAATGGTAAAACAGCATGAACCAGAGTTTAATTATTTTCCGTCTCCTCTCAAACTTGATACCCAGGCACTTGGTTATATGTTATTAGTTGGGTGCTCAAGTGATGTAGCAATCTAACACACTAGCCCACAACCATGATGACCTGGGTTTGAGTCCAGGTGGTGACTTATGGCTGGGTCGAGGCTGGTAGGTGGATTGTTTGCTGTTGCTGCAACAGTGTCCCCTGCTGGGCCTGCGATGGACTTGCATCCTATACAGGGCGTGCTTGTGCTTGTAACTCTCTGGAATTGTCGCCAGACCCTGATCATTATGACCAGGATAAAAAGTGAATAATAACCTCACTGACAAAGTTTTGTCCAGAAAGTATAAAACACGTCAGAAGAAAAGCTTCAGCATGGCAAATGAGTGTTTGGTATGGCAAAATGACACCTGTCAAAATAAGACAAAAAATCCTAGAAAAGTCCTTAATTTCATAGAAAATTTCTGTTACAATAATTCCTTTCCTCTTTAACAGAACTGTGCACTCAGTAAATACAAAAGTGGGAAACACTGAACAGGAACTCAAAGTCAACACACCGACGGAATGCATTGCTGACAGAATTTAGCACTGTTATTAGGTAGAGAGTGTGTCCCAATAAGCTAGCCCATCAGAAGCCATATGAGCAAGAGCAAACATCAGTCAGTTTTGCTTCTCTACACCATCGTCCCTACTAGACAAAAACACCTTACAAAAAAAGCAATGTAATGACACTGCGTTGATATCCATGACTAAGTCAGAAACGCATGCTGACCTCAGCTCCATTTGAGGATGTTTAAAGACACATAACCCTGGTCGTCGTCCACCAGCAAAGCACGCAAAAGCGGAAAATGCATTATCTCCTATGTGCTCCCCATTTCAATTAAAGGGTCACATTTTAACACTGGGTGATTGTTTCCATAAATACATTTTTGAACATTTTTCAGGTTATGATGGTCATGTGGAAAAAATTGTGTACATGCTGTAAGTAAATCAGGTTGCCTGTTTTTTGCTAGTTTGCATATTTTTACACATGCAAGCTTTTACTAAACCAGGGCGTTAACGTTTAACGTACTGATTAGTTATTCACTAATGTGGCCTCAGAGTAATATGGAGCTTTTACAGAAAAGCACTGCACTATGATCAGCTTTGAAGTTGTCTGAGACAAATGACCTCACAATCCAACAAAGAATTGGCCTCCTTTCACCTCCACATTTATGTTCTCTCAGTGTCTGAATGATCTGGAGTGTCAGTGAAGAACAGTTGTTCTTTTCATTCTTCATACTGCAATGTCCACCAATTGCACCGATATCCCTAACTTGTTCTTTAATAAACAGAGGTTAAAACATGCACTAGAGGCCATTTGATGTGACCTTCCCTTGCCATAATTCTCAGCATGATCTCAGTATGTTACTATATAAATGTCTGTGAATTACTCTTATTTATATTTACATTTACAGCATTTAGCAGACGCCCTTATCCAAGGGCGACTTACAATTGGTACAGTCTTACAATCCAAGCAATTGTGGGTTAAGGGGCTTGCTCAAGGACCCAACAGTGGCAGCTTGGCAGAGGTGGGATTTGAACCCTGGACCTTCTGGTCCAAAGCCCAGTACCTTACCCGCTAGGCTACCACAGTCCCACATTAAATATCATTTACTATACAATTCTGTTTGAGGATCTTCTTTTAAAGGAGGGTTTACTGGATTCTGCCTTTAGACCAGAGCTTTTTCTCATCTCTGTGATTAAATCTGACATCACATTAGTTGGTGTCATCCAGAGATTGCTTGAGTTGCTCCAGCCTTAGTTGGATGTTAATTTCAGAGGCATTTTATCTTTGTTGTTTATTTGAAATTCAGTTAAAGGACAATGCTTGTGTGCCCCAGTCCTATTGTTTCATGCAATGCATCAACCTAAACTAACGTGACTTCAGTACTGTAATTGGGGGTGAACACAGCCATACAGAGACAGTACACACCACCTGCTTTCTTACATTTCCTTATGACTTGGGTTAGTCTCCCCAATTATCCTCCAACTTCAGCTGTAAGACTTTCTCCCTTTCTGCTCCCCTAACTCTTTCGTTTTCTCAGTGTGTGTTCCTCTCTGCCATAACGTCCAAAGTCCTGCACTAGACTTTACTCAAGAACCAGAGGACTCATGCCCACTGACAGGTGCTCCTGCATATTCATTACATGACAGAGTTCTGATACTGTGCTTCCTCTACCGTAGGAGGAAACTGGATATCTATCAATGGTAAACAAACAATATGGTAAGTAGAACAGTGGCCACGGCTGCCAATGTATCTGTATTTTAAATGCAGATTAAGAGGCCCTCCGGCTGCAGGAAAGTACCAATTAGTAACACACAACTTAACACCAAAAGACGTCATAAGCTTGGATAGTGGATAGAGGAAATTGCTGGAGAATTACCCAAACAGCATTCAGCGTAGTCTGGTAACCTCTTTTCCTCTTTTACAATGACTTTAGAAAAGTGGCTGTAAAAGACAATCCAACTCTACTGCTTATCATCTTAAAGACATGGAAGGTGGTCCTCCTGTATAATGTAATATGAAGAAGTTCTTATGAGCTCTGATTCAAACGTAGCAATATTTTACTATGTATTTTATATTTTATCAAGCTAGAATTATTCACTAGCAAGTCAGTGATGCTTGAAAGTTTGTGAACCCTCTACAATTGTCTATACTTCTAATAAGAAATAAAGTGTCATCAGATTTCTGTAGTCCTAAAAGTAGATAAAGAGAACCCAGTTGAACAAATAAGAAACTATTATGCACTGTCGTTTATTTATTGAGGGAAGTATTACATAGCTATGAGTGGCAAAACTATTGTACATGAACCTTTGCTTTCAGCATTTGGTTTGACCCCTTAGTGTTTCAGTTAACTGGTGATCAGTCCTCAACAGCTTGGAGGAATTTTACCCATTCCTCTGTACTGAATAGCTTTAGTTGTGGGATGGTTGTGGGTTTCCTCACATGATCTGTTCGCTTTAGATGCTTCAACATCATTTTTATTGGATTAAGGTGAGGACTTTGACTTGGCCATTCCTAAACATTCATTTTATTCTTATTGGGGATGTTGTTTTGCTGGATGAACAACATTCTCTCAACCTTCTGTTTATAGATGGATGTCCTGCCGTTTCCCCTTATAATTTGCTGGTATAATTCAGATCTCATTTTTCCATTAATGATAGCTAATCTTCTACCACCACCATCATGTTTCATAGATGGAACGAGGATCATATGTAGGATTGCAGTCTTTTCTTTTGTCCAGACACAATGCTTCTCATTTAAACCAAAGTTCTATTTTGGTCTCATCTGTTCAAGAAATGTTTTTGCAATAGCTCTCTGGCTTGTCCACATGCTATTTGGAAAAGTGCATAATGGCAGTAATGTTTATTTGGAGAGCAGTGGCCTTTTTTTAATCTTTCCCACCATCATGAGCATCAACGACTCTTTTTCTCATGTCTTTTTCTCATCTTATTTGCTCATGCCATAATATCCTACCACAGATGTGTTGTGAAGTTCAGACTTCAATAGATCACTATTCTTTAAATACAGCAGGCTGGCCTCTCACATCTGACTGTCATTCCATTGACTGAAGACATCTAACTCACCTATTTCACCTTCAGAACAACTGCTAATCATATAGAGGCTCTCATATGTTTGACAGTCATGAATATATAATATTGGATCATTTTCCAAGAACAATATTTTTGTTTTGTTTGTTTAACTCTGTTCTATTTACCTACTTTTAGAAATGTTTTGACCATTTATGTCATATTATGTAGAAATTCTAAGGGGTGCACAAACGTTCAAGCACCAGTGAAAGGGTCACACAAATGTATGTTTTCGTCCTCAGGTGCATGGATCTCTGCTTAGCATACTGATACTGAAGTTTGGTACGTCAACAGGTTCAGCTTCTGGTCACAAATTTGCATTTCACATAGCAAAAGTGCTAAAAGATTTTTTTGTTCTCCTGCTGATCCAGCTTAAGTAATAATGGTCACTTATTTAAAGGGAAGTCATGTCTATGCTGAATAAAATCAACTTGGGAGAGACCGTTCACAGGTTTTTAAAGACAGGCTTTGGAAGTGAACACCTTCCGCTCCTGAGGGTCCTTCAGCTCATTGTGCTGCTGACATTCTCCAACTGGGTCAGTTCATACTGAATATGCATTCCAAGGAAATGAGAGAGAGAGCATAAGTGAGCAGGACAGAGCAACATCAATAAATGATTTATCTTCTTTTTTAATAAGTGGCTTGACAGATTAATCAGTAATTTACTCCTGAGAATATCAATGATATGACAGCGCTAGCCTAATGCACCCAAAGAGGGCAGGTTGTGGTCCCGCATAATGATAACGCAAGGAAGGAAAAAGGAGGAAGGTGACCTGGTTCTCTTATGGAATAGCAAGTGCCACATCTTACGCTAATGGGAATTCCCTTTATATGTCGGTTCTGGGTTTGCTGCTTTAATTGAAGATTTTTTACCTCCTTCTAAAAGTGACAGACATATCCAAGTGAGGTAACACCAAGTCATGATGCTACAGACTAATGGGAGTCTAAAAACACTAGGTAGGTTCTTAAGTGGAGCAACAGCATGGGGACCATGCTGGTCCCCATGGGCACAACTGCTTTGTTACAGAAACTGCAACATTCTTTTGAAAAACTAAAAGACTCAAAATATTTGCTTTCGGGTACTTAGGGTAAGGTCAGATTAGGGGTGTGTGTAGGAGTAGCATTAATTAGCTAACGTAATCATTATTTCTATGGAAAGATCTCACCAGGATAGCGAGCCAGATGTGTGTGTGCATGTCTGTGTGTGTGTGTAACAGCCTACAAACCACAGCTCTTCTAGATGGACAAACCATGACCTTCAACATCAAAAAAGTGAAAGTGAATGAATGCTGCACTGATATTCTTTTTGCACTTTTTGCAGGATGTCCATCTCTCTGTTCTCATCTGCCACTTTGTTGTGGTATGACATCTTATTATGTGCCATGTGTGTGCCTGCACAGGCTTCAAGTAGCTGAGGGGCAGCTGTAACGGGGCAGCGGTATATTGATTATTGAGGGCACTGTTTTGAAGCACACAAGAGCATTTTCTTGTCCTTCAAGAAGGGTTAGGTGTTTGGACACTCTTTTGCAGCCAGCTGCAATGTACTGAACAGTAAAATGAGTATTATTTTGTCAATGATAATCAAAAATAGTCCTAAAAAGTAATTACTGGACACTGGATAACCAACAGTACCATAAATACTGGATTTAGTCACCGAACCAAAGTTTAGAACAGAGGCAAAAAAAATACACTGAGAAAAATCACTTTTAACTTATAGCTAATGCAGAACGTTCTCACACCATGAAACAGCTGCATCTCAACCTCCTCTTGTGCTCTCTGTGACCATGTTTCTGTCTGCTCTCCTGGATATGCAGATCATTAGGGTAGTTAAGCAGCTCAGCACACTGTGGCATGCTGGGATACTAGGCATTTTTGGTGATGGGTGCATCTTATTTGCCTAATTTAGCACTTGCTCTGCATCAACCAGATCATGGAGGGGTGCTCAGAGGAAATGGATAGGATGTGAGCCAGCTGAGCAGCTCCGAAGCAGCACCAAGGTGGCTGCATGAGACAGAAACATATCCCAATGGGAACTGCGTGTGTGTCAGTTTGTGCTCTTCTCAGGTGGAAGTGTGGCTTCCTTGGACCCTGATATAAGGAAGCAGAAAGAAGATGCCTTTTTAAAAGTCTAAGTGCACATGCCCAGTCAAACCCCCATTCAGCACATCACAGCTCGTCCAGTCTCCTGACATATCCTGACAGATTAAGTGCTTTTCATCTGTTAGCATTTGGCATGGAGAAAAAAAAAGAAATAAAAATTCTGTGAGCGCAGACAGCACGCATTACTGATATTCCCCTAAGCGTTTAATGCTGTCGCTTATGATTTATAGAAGAAGAATGCAAAATGTTGGATGGCTTTTCGCCATCTTAAGATATCCATTACAGAAAGAAAGTATTGGTGTCAGAATAATTCTATGAAACTCCAGTTGCCAGCTGTTCCTCTCTACTGAGCTGAAGACACCTGATGTTACCTGTCTTCTCACTGCACAAATTGAGGGAAACCAAGTCAAGTGGAACTGAAGACGGATCCAAGGCTATAAAAATACAAAAGCAGTGTCGTTGTGGATAATCCCTCTTATCCTCACATACCCTGAAGTGCCTGATGACAAACATCTGCAACACTGAAAAAGGTATGAGACCACTTCAAAATGGAAATAAAAATGGAATTGTAGGGAAGTAAAAGGGATATCCAAGGAAAACTAAATACATAGCAATAGGCTAACAGTAAACAACAGCCAGTGTGGACCAGCTTTCAACGCCAAATGTATTATCTCTAGAAAGACGAAGAAAAGTCAGATACAAAGCATGGTCTCCGTGGCAAAACAAAGCTTTAACAATCATAATTTAACGCAATTACAACTAATTATTCTCTTTAGACCCCTGAACATATCATTTGCCTCTGTTGTTAATGAGCATTAGCATCATTTTCAAAACCAGGGAGTAATCTAGCTTTCGTCTATATTCATAACGAGATTCAGTGATACTTTCTCACTTTTACACCAATCTCCATTTCTATCCCTCAACAGGATTCATAAGTCATACACTTAGGTTTTCAGTGTAAAAAATGCATTCATAGCACATCAGTCATGCTGACATGGTAGAGGGATGTTAGGATGGTGTTATACTTACCATGTGGCTATATCTATGCTACAGGAGCACTATCATTCACATGCAGTCCTTTTACGAATTGGGTGGACTAAGGGTGCCAACCACTAAAGGTCAGGTCAGAGCCGAAGCATCGGTATATGCAAGCGATACTGCATTACATTACCAAGCAGTATGCCCAATTAGTGTAGCACTAATGGGGACACCAGTTTAGTAGAGAGTATGAGCTTTGGGAATCTATGTCTTATTATGGCACAGCTATGTGGCTGTGCGATTGTTCTCGAGTAACCTACTATGTTTGTGTACCCACTGCTAACATCACAGCCATATCATACAAGACACTAGAGTGCTTCAGGGCTACTTGTTGTAGTGGGGCACAAAGAGAATTGAGAAGCACAGTCATACCCCTCTGCTTGCCAGTTGGTCATTGGGCACTGCTGTGCATCTGGCAAAAGGCATGTTAAAAACTACATGTGACTAAAGTTTAAAGTGGGTGTTACTCTGCCATGGATGAGAAACTAAGCACAAATTAAAAATACTGAAAATAATTATTCATTGCATTCATTTAGTTTGTGTCTTTTCTTCAACAAACAAAAACATAAACAGTCTAAATCTATTCAGTTCTGCATCACAATTTGCCAAAACTGAAAATCTGATGCTCCTTTCTCTTTTTTGCCCTATTGTACACCATCTCTCCTTCTCCTTGTACTGTTCCTCTTATCCAACCTGATCCATGCTCTGGCTGCTCCTGGCTTCATGAGAAAAGGTTCATTTATTGTCAAATTTCATTTTACTATTGTTGACACAAACATCTGTGAAATAATTAATTTGCAGCATAAAACATATGAAATTATAATTCTGACTTTGTATTGAATACTTTTTTTTTTTTCATTTAAAAAGTCTGTCTCCATAACTAAGGCAGCGATGATGATGGACATCAACTCTAGTGCCTATAGCAAATTCCTATGGCATGTCCTGTAGTTCTGCTCAGCAAGCAAAATGGAAAGCTTTCCTTTGGTTGGACACTCCAATCACAAACCAATAATTTGACAAATAAGTGAAGAGATACTTAAGAATATAAAAACATTACAAATTTGTAATAAGTGTTTTCTGATTGATAAGTGTTTGGGGCTCAGAAATTGTCAGTCAGGTTTGCTCATCTTCCCTCGTTCCCTCATCTGCCAATGCAATATATGTTCAGTAAAAATGGTTTCTGTGGCAACCCCACACTCTGTAAACAGGGTAAAAAAATCGAACCGAGATGGCAGGCAAACGTCTATTAGCGCTTCAGTAGATATGAACCCACACATGTCCTTAGAATATGCACTATAGCATGGGGTTCTGTCAGTTCCAACTATGCCTCCTTGTTTTCTATAACGAAAGCATGGATTTTCAGGATGAGGGCTCTACTTGTAGTGCTAGGAAATACAATAGGGTTGTATTGCCCTCTAGGCTTCTAAAGCACAGACAAAATGTCGGGCCAACAGTAAAGTGGACACTTGGGAATGTGGGAAGTATCAGAGAAAACCCACAAAAACAAGATCTGTAACCTCCTTTAAACCAGGGCATGAGGAGCAGTGGATGAGGTAGTATTGGGTGACAAGCAATATGAACGAGGATTCTTATCTTGCTCGCTTCTCTGTCTTTCTCTGTCTCCCAGCCTTCAAAACATTCATTAAAATGTTGGTTGTCAAGCGAGGTCGCTTGGCACTGTCATGCTGAGAGTTGAGCCATTTTAATGATTTGGAAATTAAATTACCTGACAAACAACTCAGTACAAAAGTTTTACAAAAGCAGTACAATTTTGATCAAATTGTTCTTCTTCCCCTGGTAGTACCTCCTGTTGTACCATTAAAGGGTTGGACAAATCCACTTAAAACTGTCTGTGGTGGGGTGGAAGGGGTTTAACCTGTCCAGAGGGACCTGGGTATTCAGCTAAAACTGCAATTATAAAATTTAACCGGCAGTTTTGAAGCACAGTATTCTTTATTTAATCATAAAAAGGATGAAAAGGTAACAATATGGCAATCAGTGCAGGGTTTGGAACCAGACCGGGGAAGATCAAAAACAGAGAGAGAAAAAGAGTCAGACACCAAAGACTGGTTCATTAGTCTCCCAGTGGCCATCCCATCTGGACATGGGCAGTGGGGTCAGCAACTGAACGTGGCAGACAGAGAAGAAATGAGAGGGAAACAGAAGGCAAGGTGAACAGATAAAAGATGATGCAAGACAGTATGACAAGAGATAACCCCTTTTTCTAATTAAAACTTGGGACATTACCAGGTTACTTTAGCAGCTAATTTCCAAATTTGCATCTCTCCCATTTGTGGCCTTCACACTGTACATTAGCAGGAGGCACCCATTCTTGTATTTCCATTAAAAGTCCTGTTTAACATATCAAACCTGTGTAACCTGTGTAACATAACAAACCTGTGTAACCTGTGTAACATATCAAACCTGTGTAACCTGTGTAACATACCAAACCTGTGTAACCTGTGTAACATAACAAACCTGTGTAACCTGTGTAACATACCAAACCTGTGTAACCTGTGTAACATACCAAAAGCGTGGATGGAATGGATTCAATTCATTGTTTTAAATACATTGTCTGATAACAGTTGCATCTTATTTCTCTTTCACATGCTGGATTTACAGGCGATTCAATTCTAAATAGCTGAGTTACATTATTATGCCTTTACTGAATAAGATTGTTAAACTTATCAGCACAAATCGATGACAGTTCCATTTCTACAAGTTTTACTCATTCTGCTGTTAGTTGACTTACTGGTTGCCCTTCTGGTAAAGCACTGGCTTTGGCACTTGGAAAACAGCATCAGTAGGTTACCCAAGTCTATTCAGACTCCCTCGATACTTTTAGACTTCTTTTGCATTTCAGTACCCAGGATACCAGTTCATGTCATTTGGTGATTATTTGCCAATGGCCAGAGGGATTCGGTAATTAACAGCCGCTCTGGATGCATTTTGATTGCTCACGCCCCAAAATGGCTCTGGGAAGCAGTGAGTCCTGGGCTGCCAGGGGAAGAAGGTTGAGAGCAGACAGCAGATGCTGCCTGTGCTTGGCACTCAGAGGCTGTCTGATCAACTCTCAGCACAGCCAGGAGAGAGAGAGAGACAGAGAGAGAGACAGAGAGAGAGAGGTCAACACCACAGCCAAAAGTCCACTTTCTTTACATTTACAGCATTTAGCAGACGCCCTTATCCAGAGCGACTTACAAATTATACAATCTTACAATCCAAGCAATTGTGGGTTAAGGGTCTTGCTCAAGGACCCAACAGTGGCAGCTTGGCAGAGGTGGGATTTGAACCCTTGACCTTCTGGTCCATAGTCCAGTACCTTAACCGCTAGGATACCACACTCCCAGTACCCCAGTACCACATTTCTATTAAGCTTCACAATACTGTTGTTCACATGTTCTTCTAATATAAACTACACTCAACTGAACATATCATGCTTTTCAACTCACCAGCATTTGCAGAAAAACACCAGGTAGCAATTGCTAAGCTAAAGCTGTTGTTCAGATTAACGTGTAGTGAATGGCAATTCAGAATTCTCAGACACATAATAATGAGAAACATGAAGATGAAAGAGGTCAGATTCTGATGACGTTAGGGAAAGGCAAGACCAACTGGGCCATGAATGGGCGGCTTACACACACAGAAGTCTTTCAATACTTTAGTGTCAAAGGGCAATGTTAATTCAAACTTCTCAGATTGACGAAGCAGAAAAACACTTGAGGACAGCTCAAAAATCATTAAAGCATAGGAGTGGATTGATCTGCAGGCAATGAATGCAGGGTAACCACATTGCTCCTGTCTGGCGTTCATCCTCACTTTGTCCATGAGTTTAGCAAAATTCATTTGTTTATCATGCCAACTACCAAGGGTCCAAAAGAAAACGGCCACATTTTGGAATGAAATGTACATCAAAAACACAAATGGATTTATATATGATGTTCTCAACCCCTCAAAAATTGGCAATTTGGTTCCTGACCCATTGGACTAGAAAATTTGTCTCGGTTCTCATCGCTCACTCAGTACTTGGTGCACTTGTTTAAACTTGTAGAGTCGAGCTGCATGGACTCGTTTCAGCTGAAACTCGATTCAGACTCACAAACTCATGATTCAGTAACAGTACCCTCAGTGAAGATCTCCACGATTTTGTTGTGATTTAAGTATGTATCTTAGTGCAAATAAAGTAAATTGGTTCTCAAAGGTTCGTTTATAAAGAGCCAACCAAAACAAAACAGAAAACTAATGCTCCAAACACAGGCTGCAGTTAGCGTAGCAGCTGGCTACACCCGGAGTTATCAGTAGAGTAAGTGTTTGCTTTAACTTTCACCTTTCTTTTTTACATCGATTACTCAATAAATTATAAAAAAAAAAAGGTTTTGTGTTAATGATTGGCCAACTGATAGGTTAGTAAGTGTTTTAAACATAACTTACTTTTTCTTATCATAGTATCCTTTCCACATCTCTGCTATTACATAGTACAGACCGCTCTAGCAAACACTCTCTAAACTCCCCAGTTCATGATACATTTAAATTATGATGGCTTTGTGGAATGTCTCCCCTTTGTAAATCCGGGAGCACCTGTACAATACAACTCCATTAATGCATATAATACCGACACACAAGTCCTAAAAGTAGATAAAGAGAACCCAGTTACACAAATGAGACAACAATATTATACTTGGTCATTGATTTATTGAGGAAAATGATCCAATATTACATATTAGTGAGTGGCAAAAGTATGTGAACCTCTAGGATTAGCAGTTATTTGAAGATGAAATTAGAGGGGCAGGTGTTTTCAATCAGAAGAAACCATCGAAGAACACTCAAACAACAATGGTGTGCATGGCAGGTTTGCAAGGGAGAAAAGCCAAATGCTCTCCAAAAAGAAACATGATGCTCCGTCTGCAGTTTGCTAAAAGATCCGTGGTGAGCCAGAAGGCTACTGGAAGACTGTTTTGTGGACAGATGAGACCTAATAGAACTTTTGGTTTAAAAGAAAAGCATTATGTTGGAGAAAGGAAAACACTGGCATTCCAGATAAGAACCTTATCCCATCTTTGTGAAAACATGGTGGTGGGTAGGTCATGGTGGGCCTGTTTTGCTGCATCTGGATCGGACGGCTTGCCATCATTGATGGAAAACAATGAATTCTGAATGATATCAGAGAATTCTAAAGGAAAATGGTCAGGACATCTGTCCATGAAGAATCTCAAGAGAAGCTGGGTTCATGCAGAAAGGGAGACAAGACCCTAAGCACACAGCCAGTTAATACAAGGAAGGGTTACAGAGAATCAGTTCATGTTTTGGGAATGGCCAAGTCAAAGTCCTGACCTTAATCTAATGGAAATGTTGTGGAAGGGACCTGAAGTTGAGCAGCTAATGTGAGGAAATCCACCAACACCCAGAGTGAAGCTGTTTCTGGAAGGCGGAATGGGCTAAAAATTCCTCCAAGCCGGTGTGCAGGACTGATCAACAGCTACCGGAAACGTTTAGCTGCAGTTAGTGCTGCACCAGGGGTCACACCAGATACTGAAAGCAAAGCTCACATACTTTGGCACTCACTATAGTAATATTGGATCATTTTCCTCAATAACTAAATGACCCAGCTCTCATTTGTTTAACTGGGTTCTCTTATTCTACTTTTAAACTTGTGTGAAAATCTGATGATGTTTTAGCTCCTTATTATGTAGAAATAAGAAAATTCTAAAGGGTTTACACAAACTTTCTAGCTCCACTACATATAAATTGTATAAACAAATATAATAAAGCTGTAAGCATAAATCTGCATTGGCATTAATCCTCATTGCTGTTTCCTGGGTTACATGTGACATCTGCCACGGCACTCCGCAGTAAGACAGTGGCTAAGGTCAAAGTGATGCGATTCATTAATCAACATCAGACCTGGGGGAATCTGCTGTATGTCCTCCCTATTCCCTTCTCTTGGCATCACGGGCCAAATCATCCTATATCTCTCTCCACATTGCTTCCTCCTACACTAGAAATGTGCTTGCTTTTTTGCTGGGCATTGGTCTCCAGAGAACTATCGTTAAACCAGTCTGCTTGGTTGGTAGATACTGCAGGCTTGCTGGATAATTGGCACAAAGAAGCATTTGATTTTTTTTTTATCTGAAACCTGCAGATTTCAGCCTGTTCTGCTTACCCTTATCATCGCCTTTGGTTACCATTATCATCGCCTTCACTTTTTGCATGCTTGCAAGCTTTATTAATCAATGTCCAAGATAATGAGGCCCTCTATGGCTGGTAATTGCTGTTTACAGACAATGTATGACAGCTTTAACCGGCCTCTGTTGCAACCTGGCATAACTATGAACCTTCAGAGGAAAGAGACTACTGCTGCAGCACAAGAGGGGAGGATGCATTGAAATGTTAGAAATAAACATCCAACACAAAATCACCAGTCGGTGGCAATAATGCAAACAATACGGTATGCCAATCACCATTAAACTGAAAATAAGAATAATTAGGGAGCGATCATAGGCATATTATGTATATTATATTATTTTATTGTTATATTGTTATATATATAATATTATCAGTCTACTAGTGTGATTTCAGACACTCCCTCAGTCTCTGCACCGCTGTCCCAGTGATGCCAAAGTGATGCCAGTGTCCCAGAGATGCCAAAGCTGCATTCGTTTTAATGCCTATAAAGTTTCTCTTTATTGTCACTTATTGCATGCCTAGAATATTTCAAGTATTTATTGATTTTTATTATTGTATTACATTCCTTTGCTAATTTCATGCGATGAATCATTAATTACGTACAAATATAGATGTAAAAAACAATTATTTGGGGGTCAGGAAAGGATGAATCCCATTACAGTACTTCTGTTGGAGAAATTTGATTCCCACTTCGAATGGCCTTCTGTTACCAAGTTCCAAGTTGGAATTCCAAGGTTCCACTGTATACTCTGCAAAAGTCTTAGGCCAGCATTAGATTAGCTGTTTTAGCAATGGTATACAATGTCGACAGCTGGAACTTTGTCACTCCATAATACTCTTTTCCACTGATAGTCGTTCCAATCTTTGTGAGTTTTAGCATATATTAGCCTTTTCACCCTGTTCCCCTTCAGGAAAAAAGTGGTTTCTGTGCTGCTACCCTCCCCAAAAAACCTCAAGCTTGCTCAGCCTGTAGAAGGGTCAACTTCTCCCGATAAATATGCCAGATGCTGCTATTGCTCAAGTGTAAGAGGAGGTCACACTAAATGCTTGCCAAAGTAGCTTACAACAAGCATTCATTTCAAACTGGCAGCATATAATAAGGTAAACTTTATAATATTGTGTAACCATGTTATTTCTCATGGTTATGTCACAGCACCGGCCATTTTCAATCCGAAATGTCACATCCATAGTCATATGGGTACACTGAAAAAATAATCACATATGATTGCCTATAGGTGCCATAAGGTAGAAGGATAATTCATGTTTCCAATTTGCAGTGGTATTACTGGGTTACAAACAATCCTGTATTAGGTTTCCACCAAATGTCAACCCTTATGCCTCCACATGTTATGGACGTGACTTTTATTTGTGTATCTATGTCTGTCAGATGTGTCTGTCTTCAGTGTGTTGGTCCTGTCCTTCTCCATAGTGTTCCATCGTCAGCCCTGTACTTCAAAATTCAAGACAGTTTAATGTGCCACAGCCTTCATATGACCCCATCATCACATTTCTGATGGATGATCTGGAGGAAAGTCTGTGTTAAGTCAAGTAGACTGTTGCTGTGTCTACTACAAGCAAGGAGGCTTTGATGTAGACTCACTGTTTATGTGGCATATCTAAAACATTTAGACAGAGTACATTTTTCAGGATGGGTTTTATAAAGCAAAGGAATCAGAGTCTTAAATCTGCATTACATTTGGCATACATGGCAGTTCTGTTAGTATAAACAGGATTGGTCTTAAATGCGGAAGCAGGTGATATATCAGCACTGGTCATAGCCTGTGGCAGGTGTGTACGTTTTAAACGAGACATGACACAGGTGTGCACATTAACAGACACAACAAACGTAATGTTTACTAGATCTCTAATAATTATGAGCTCCTGAAAGCTCTGGCACCTATTTCAAATAATCAGAATAGGCATCATCCTCCTTGAGGTGGGGTAATCACTGGCATTTTAACAAATGAATAATTCATTTATTCATATTACAGCAACCTCTTCACCCGGAGTCATGAGGTGGAAACATACCCTGGACAGTCCATCAAAGGATATCACACACTCGCCCACTCACTTCCACCTAAAGGCAATTTAGTATAGGTAATCCACATATTGGCATGTTTTAGTAGGTGGGGAATTCATTTACTCGCTGTTCTTGTACACAAAGATAAAATCAGCCAGGAGAACTGCAGCTTTCTGAAATTTGCACAACAAATCCTTATTTCATTATCAGCTATTCCGAGAATAGGTCAGTGCTCTGAAACAACAGCTGAAACAAAGGATCTGGAAGGACCAAAGCCTCTTAAAGCAGAGACAATCAACTGCTGAAATTTACAGCTCTCAAAGGCAGGGAAAAAAGCTTTGACAAACAGACAGCAGAATGCAAGACTCAGAAAACAAGGTTCTTTATTGTCCCTTGTCTACTGAACAATAACCGGAAAGTGGTCTAATGCAAGCCTTGTGTCTAGAAGATGTGTTAAAAAAACATTGCTGTCTAAGAAAAATATCAAGGACAGAATGACATTTCTCGCAGAATATGGAAACTTTGATTCAGACTGTTTCGGCAGAGATGTGTGAACTGAAGAATCCTGTTTTGAGTTGCATGGTAATGATGTTTCTTCGATTGTCAGGTGAGAAATACACCAGTGAATACATCTCTGCTACCATTAAGCATGTAGGTAGAGGATGTTTTGGCCTGGTCAGAGTCCAGATATGAACCTTACAAAGAATATATGGTCTCAAGCCAAGCTGTTTTTCAGCTACTCATCCTCTGTTTGAAGGCATCAACATTGAGTGGAACAACAATCACTCCTCTTTCTTTAAAAAGCTGTCTACAAGTTTACCCACAAGACTTAAACCTTTAAGGAAATCCAAGGGAACGGCTTTTCAATACTAAGTTACATTGTCTATTTGCTTAATTCTTGCTAACCTCTGTTCTTACACACACTCTTCCCTCCTCCCTTTAAGGCAGGTCGGTGACAGCTCCTGCTGTGCTTGAGCACTTGCCTGTCTCGCCTGTCTCTGCTGTTGAGACCATGAAATGTTTAAACATCTTGGAATTTGGGGCTTGGTTCATTTACTCCACAGGAGATTATACCAACTGGTAAAACCACTTGAAGTGCACTTATACACCAGAAAGTCATGGGATAATATGGATGGGTTGTCCACAAATCTCCAGTCTGCAAATCGCAATCAATTAACCAGCAGTAGCATACCACGGATCCTGTATGAAACCCCTATAGGAGATGGTCTGTGACTCCTGCCCCATGTTGCAATATTCAATACTAGAGTCTGAAAAGCATCCTTACCCTCTTTCAACACTGCCTGACTTAGACTAATATGTCAGGTCTATTGCCTAAGAAATCCCAATATATCTGATTACAGTGGGTCACCGAGGGGAGCCACAGAAAGCAACCTACACTGATGTGTGATGGCAGCATGAGAAAATAAAGTGCGTAAGCCAATTCTGTGGCAACAATAAATCAATTGCCCCATCTCCACTCAAGGACAATGACCTGAGTCCAGTTCATTGATCAGTACTAGCAGCACTTTTCCCAGAGGTGCTCCCACAGGGGAAATAAATAACATTATTATCACACATTGCTTCAAGCTTAAAATAACCACATAGATGATGCAATTAGCCCACTGAGGTAATGAACCCATAAACCTAATTATTATATAAATAAATGAGTTACTGCATGGTTTATGGGTTGCATGTGTTACTACATAGACAAATATGTAAATATCAAAACTTCCAATGTAAAATCAGGTACCATTTTAAGCTGACTGATCTTCGAATAATAGGTTCAGGTGCATTTCTAATTAGTTTAATGCATTTATACTGCATTATAAAATGGTAAAGCTGAATGTTTCTGTTGAAGTTGGGTCTGTCCATAAGGAGGTAAAGGATCTATGTCACTAAGTCCCGCAAATACTTTTTCAAAAGCAGCAGAACGTTTCAATCCCATTCACAGACAAGAAGTTTCTCCAACCAAGCTCACAAGCACTCACACCACCCACATAGCAATCAAAATTCATGCAAATGAAACCAGGAGAGGCTGGGAGAGCAAAGGATGATGGGAAAGTCAGCTAAATCATAAAGCACATGGGCGTCATTATACTACATCTTGACAATTTAAGAACCCACAGACATCTGATGAGCGACCAATATGGTAGGTAATAAACAAGCATTACGTCTTGGGGGAGTTGGGCAATAAATAAGTAAAGAGTGGAGACCATTCTGGCTTTAATGACTGTGGCTTTGGGAGGCTTGTAAGGACGAAAAGTGTAGCTAATGCACTTCCTCTATTGCTGTTGGAGTAGAATTCCCATCATCACAGCACTAAGCACATGGGCTAAATCTTTAGTAATTGTATGTAACCGACAACAACAACACTCACTCACAAGCATTCTGATTATGCAGCGGTATCCATATCAAGAATTTGCCAGGTATGGTTGACAGGCAGACATTCCGGCACCAAATGTTTTAAACTGGACCCAGGACTTCATTCTCCCCATCTCTTTCACTCTCGTTACTTTCTTTTCTTTCACCACACCATCAGTCACTCTATGCTTCTTCCCCCTCTCTGTCCTACCACCTACTTCAACAAAACTCTTTTCTACGATAGCAGTGGTCACTTCCTGAAGAATTACCTTAGTGTTCATGTTGCTGGCTCTTTTTCTTTTTTCTTTTTTACTTTTATGCTTGCATCGCCTCTTTTTTCAGTAGCAGCACAACAGGACTCTTTTGCCATCATTTCCCTCTGTTTAATTGGAACATTAATCTTCTTAATTCCCCTTCTCTCTCCTCCCTTTTTGCTCACTCCTCCGTTCCATCCCCTCGTTCTCCCTCTCATCTTACTCTCTACGTGCACATGCCAGTTTTTTCTGTCACTTATCTGATTATTCGATAAAATATCTCAAATCGGACCGTGGCTGTTTACAGATTTTTCTGGAACTGCCGTCTGCATTTTTAGCCTAGTAATAAAGTTTATTCAAATACATATTTCCTTTCATATGAGCAAATACAAATAGCCAAACGCTCGCTCTTATCGCACCGGCTGCATCCTAATCCACATTACACGGTCCCCAAAGAGTTAATCAGGTTAGTGCCAGTGGTGTGTGTAGGTATTATAGATTCACCTTTTAGTGCACACTTTTGTCATTTGGAATGCAAGTTTCTTCACAGCTTGCTGCCATACTCTCGCTCTCAAATACTAATTTACCAATACAGTGAAAAAAGCTGAAAAAAAAGCAAGCTAATTAGTACCTGTTACTTAAAGAAACAAAGAGATATGCACATGGTAGATTAAAAATATCTAGAACATGTGTAGGTTAAGATAACAAAAGTAGTATTTAAAAGGGCTCCAGTGCGAAGCTGACATTTACGTAATGATAACGTTACATGATTTAAAGCAGCTACTACCTTCCTACATCAAGCGAAAACTGTTAGCTTCCTATATATTAACCACACACCGCTGAAAGGACCGGTCTGACGGACACATGCAGACCTGTGCTTTTTTTGTACCTGAAAAAAATGATCTGCTTACCATTATTATAACTCCATGTAGCGCATGCACTGTGTGCAGGATCAGGTGGAAACCTTGGGTTCCATGTAGAGGTTACTTTGGGTACCACTTACCTAAACATTTGACGTGCAGACCGAGTGCATCCCTTCATTTTTTTTCAATGTATTCACAAATGACACAATGTCTCTTTCAGCAGCCTAAAAGCACCCTGCCACACTGTGAAAACTGGTGTTTGAGTTTAGCTTCTAAATTCCCAGATCTCAATCCGATCAAGCATCTGTGGGTTTGTGCTATAATCACAAGCAGGTCAGATCCACCACTAAACCTACAGGCACCTAAAGGATCCCTGCTTTTAAACCACATCTTGCCAGCTATCACAGGACACTTTCAGGTCTGGTGGGGTCCATCTCTCAATGATTACTGCAGGTGGTTTTCTTTGATTATGATATGAAAGCAAACACTTTCACCTTCTGTGCCTGCGTTCACATTGCTTGTGCCAGTCTAAAATGAAAGGCTAGATTATATTACAATGTATTAGAATACTAAACCTCCAACATGAACTGAGAACATGCCAAGCTTATAGGTGGGTGTTTTCAACTTTTAAGGACTGGTATCTCAGCACTAACTCGCTGTATTCAATTGGAACCTAAGCAGAATTTTACTAATACATGTGGAATATTAATTTTATAGATATTAATTTCTAGGTCTAATAAATGAGGAAGCACTGATGGGAGATGACGGTTTGCATTGGTGATGCATATTTGGTTTGTGTTGTATACTTATCAGTGTTTGCACAAATAAATGATAAGATAGTGTGTGGCTTTATACTGTGTTGTGTGTTAATCATTTTCTCTTTATTTATTATCTTTCTCCTATTATGTAATGTACCTCTCTGTAACTAGTAATTCAGTACTGACGTACTTTTTTCACAACATACTTTATTACTCTCAGACAAATAATCATTTGAATAATTTTCCCTGAGTAATAGAGTATATCTTTAAAGTAATCATAATAATAAAGTACTCTTACTTGAGTAAAGTTTTTGCTAGTCTACCCACGTCTGGTGGTCAGACTGGTAAAGCTATGCTTTTAGGGGTGGCTTTTTAGTTCTATATTATTTCTGTACACGCTCATGTTCTCTACCTCTATTTCCTCTCACTTTCTCACCTCTCCCTCCTTCTGTCTTTGTCACATACACACACTCTCCCCCTCCCTTTAAGGCAGGTCAGTGACAGCTCCTGCTGTGTTTGAGCACTTGCCTGTCTGCTCCCCTCCTTCCACTCTCCCACAATCTGTTACTTCAATGCCAGCACCATTATTTATTGATCAGAGCTGAATCCGTGCCTGGGCTAGGGGGCAAAGCACCATTTCCATAAAGTATATTTAAGACTCAATATTTCATTCTCGCATGGATTTCTTGAAAGCCACATATGATATATACTGTATATGGTAGGGCAGGAGGAGATCCACTGAAATTTGAACTTATAGACTTTGGTATGCAAAATCATGATCTTGACAAAATATGTTCAAATCCTTGTACGAGTGAAATATTACCTGGGCTGTTTTAAAACCATAATAGACAAAAAAAGATGAAAGTACCTTGGAGCCAGATCATGGTTGTAGGGCCTGATTGGATTGGTGTTGCAGCTTAATCCCGTTTGTCAAACAGAAGGAATCCAGTATTAATGGGCAAATAGCCAAAATGTACCAACAAACAAACAAACATCACACATTTTACAAACATCACATTTCACACATGGTATAATCACACAAGGCATCAGTGCATGGGTCACTGCCTCGCATAATGGTCTGTATAATATAGAACCCATACCTCCTGGTATGTGATGTGCCAGTGAAAAGAATAACAAGCTATACACTCCCTCCAGTTTCTTTTAACATGTATGGGCAAAAGACAATCCCCAATTTACATCACACCTTTTATTCTGATTCGTTGGTAAAGTCACTAATGCAGACACTTAAAGCTGGTTTTAGGCCAAAAGTCAAGTCAGGTTCAGTCAAATTCAAGTCAAATTTATTATAGTTTGGCTGTGTACACTGGAGCATTGTCTCAGAGCAGCTTTCACAAATATCTAGGTCCTCAGCCCCACCGAGCAAGCCTAGGACGGCAGTGGAAAGGTAAAAACTCTTCAAATGATATAAAGAACAAACCTTGGTTGGACCAAGACTCAAAAACACACCCACAACTCTATATGTTACACAATATGTAACACACTATACCACACTGAAGATTGTAGAGCTGCCACTAGTCCCACAATTCCACTGGATACAACTGCGTCTTAAGAATGATTTCTTTTTGTAATAAGGCTGTCGTTTTAATTAAATGCTACATTATTAATTATATCTGAAACAGTTTTAATAAGGGGAATTCAGCTTATTAACAATAATCATGCAGATTGCCTCATTCAACCCATTAACAATACACATTGTGCTGGGGAGACAAAGTGCTACCGATTTCAGAAACACAGAAGAAAGATCGTACTGATCAGGGACATGGTGCAGAGCTGTACTAAGCCCTGTTTCACAGAGATATGGTTACTTTTTATAAAGCCTATTTTGAAAGTTAAGCATTGTCAAGTATCGCCATAATGATTGCCATAATGATGCTAATTAATTATTTATTATTCGCTGTAAATCATTCTACAATGCCTGTCCATATTATGTATTATACAGACTACCTGTAGTAAATGTTATGCTGCTGAAAACAACAGTTTCTGAGGACCTGGGTTCAACTAATAGACATGGATTAAAATTCGAAGGTCGGGTAATTTGGTTACAAACTGAATCTCATACCGGATAAAGTCAGTATGGAGGTGTTAGAGGCAGAGGATCACAATGCTTTGACATTGGCAATAACACCAACAAAAACTGCATCAAAGAAAGGCCTGGCAATATTCTTCTGTTTCTTGCTATAAAAGCTCTATTTTTATGGATTATGGACAGTAACACAACCAACAGAGTCACCATGAGTCGACAACTCAACAGTACAGATGCACCAATTGCAATTTCCTTGACCGATTCCGATTTATGATTTTTTAAATATATGACCGGCCGGTTCCAATTTACTTTCTGTCTAAGAATAGCGAGAGCTGTTGGCTTGTACCTGGCTCTGTTCTCTTACTTGCTTTAGCTTTGTGGTGTTAGCCACACAAATATCAGTCACTGCAAACTTGCTCAAATTGTACTTTATAACAGTCTTGATAAGGGCCTTTTACCAGTTAGTGCAAGGGTACAAGCACAGACGCTGAATTGCAACGCACCCTACAGGTAACAGCATACACCATCAAGATGGTAATATACTGGAAGCCACTGAACGCAGTAAAAACACTCTCACACTAAACCCCACACGTAATGGTACAACACAATTAAAAACATGCAAAAGACATATACACATAAAACAAAAAAAGATCACAGACGCACAAGGACCCAAAAATAAACGGACCATCGAGCTAAACGTTGGGACTGAGCGGCTGAGCATTAACTGTTTAAGTTTAAAGCTCCTTACACACACGAACTGAATTCTGAATTAATGTTAGTCAAACGCTGTGCTGTTTGTGTGTAGCTGTGTTTAGGCTGCTGTCGGCGTCACAGGTGCACAAGTGTCGGCTAAATGTGACTTGCACAGAATCGGAGACTGATCAGCCAATCAGCAGTCACAGCCGATCGATCGGCGCATCTCTACTCAACAGTACTGGACTTTTTAACCTGTAATATTAAAAGGTGGCCCAGAAAGTAAATACATTTATTAAATGATTAAAAATGTTACTAACTGCAGAATTATTCAAGTACTTATCTTTAGTAAACACTTTTCGTAGTCATCGGCATGGGGAATACATCCTGGATGCAACACCAGTACTGAATATAGTGACAATTTAGACTAGCCACTCCACCTCAGTCATGTTTTTGGAAGGATTTTTTTCCCCATAAAGATAGTTAAGTTTATATTTGAGCCCTTATATGACAATCCCTTCCTGAAAAGATCATGGCTTTGTCCATTTTCCCTTGTCAGCACTTGGTATGTCAGTAGCAGTAAGCTGCTGTCTTTCATTGAACATTCCAACTGAGAGGGCTAAGTGGAAATGACTATATTTCAAAGGTGTCAGGTGATTCAGTGGAAGAGTGTGAGATGTATTCTGCGTAAGAAAGATGCCACTATAGCAGACACAAGGACCACTGCACATTAGTTACAGTGGCTCTTTAAAACACCTTCATTATTTGTGACACCCACAATGTGAAAGGAATACAGTGTGTAGCATGGTCAGGATAATTGGTAGATATAACAGTTTATGAAGTATTTTGCATTTGTTATAATATAATGCAGTATGAATATGTGTATTGTCTGTGGTGTCGCCTTCTGCACTGGTTACTGTTTGACTCTGGTTCCCTCCATATCCCAAAAAGATTAAGAATGGCTACTCTAATTCAGACCCTAATGCTACATTAAATTCATTTCTAGGTGATGCCATAACATGCTATCTGGGAATTTGGGATACAAAAAGAAGGGGAAAGCTGCAACCCTTGTCTGAACTGTAGATGGAGTGCAAATGATCAGTTGAGCATTTTTAACCATCTTATGTTAATCACTCATCCTGAGGTGCAAAAGGAAATATGAATTAAGTATGTAAGGAATTCTCAGCTGGCTAGACCTGAGGCACTATAGCCATGCATCAACGCTGGCCCATTAATCACACTAGCCTACTTAGCTCATGAACGCCTGGCAACACACACACACACACATACACTTTCGGACTGTGTTGTTATCAGTATGGGCTTAAACACATTCCCAGTCTGGAGTAAGTTAGCACTACACAATGCAACAACTACTAACAAATGGAAGAGAGACCGAGTGGCTAGAAGGTCCGTACCAGCAGGTGGAGAAGCAAAGGCAAAAAACAAGAGCAAAAAAGGCAAGATCAGGAAATGAAAGAGCCAGAGCTCTGATGGGCCATCTGTTGTCTACAACCAAGTCAGGCTTTAATTTGGAGCAGGATGATGTGTGCTTATGTTCAACCAACCATGACCCCTGTTCAGGTAGATGAATTTTAATATGTGCACATGCAGGCAGCAAACAGGCTGTTCCTGCCTTTCTGTTTCATAAGACAGGAGGGAACACACTCCGTGTCACCAGATGTCTCCAGGGAGAACAGTTCCAACACACATATGCAAACAGACGGTTGGGTGCATAAAGTCTTTCTGAAGTTTAGCAACAAACCTGTGGTAATTAAGAAAGATAGTTGTGGTCATGGCTAATGATGCACCTGTAAATCTGTCCCACTGTCTCTTTTGTCATTTGTGGAATATTTGTGTTTGCTTGAAAATGTCTTCTCTGCCCCCGAAAATAATGTAACTTCAAAAGTACATACACATATATATATATATATATATATATATATATAGGCAAAAACAAAGCATTGGTTGATATCAATGTTCTACGTACACACGTACACACGCATTTACATTATTCCCAACATAGCGGTGTCCAAATTCACCCCCTCCCTCTGGTTAGTGACAGTTTTAATTGCCATGGTCACTACTCTGACCCCAGGGGGTCATTTCAATTTAACAGAGTATGTGTTGTGTTTCAAAGAGAGAGTGTGAACAGACTCTCTCTGACTTCCTTAGGTTTACCCTGACGTTTCACGATATGTCAGACACACTCTTGATATATATATATATATGCCTTCCTTATATACAAAATATATATTATATATAAATATACTATATATACATATATATATATATATATATATATATATATATATATATAGGAAGGCAGTTGATTTTTCAGTTTCTTTTGGAAGAGCCACTTAGGAAGGTTTCTTCACATAACGTGTAAATAATAATGACATTGTAGATACTTTGCATAACCCACATACTTAAGCCTTTAGCCTGATGGTAATTTTGGCAGTTCTTCAATTAGGGGACCTTTTACGTTCCCTGGTTATAAATTCATGTTAGAAATACTTTATTACAAAATAAATAGCGTAGGTATTTAAAAATATCATTTATTGCTTCACCAAAAAAAAGAAGGTCTATACACCGAAATCATTATGATTTCCATTTTTTTTCGGTTTGCTACTTTGGCCCTGTCCCCAACCCAGACTTCAAAACTTCTCTGCTCCAATAAATGGATTAAAAGTGATCAATTCAATAAAAACCACTGTGTTGTTATAATAACTAAAAAAGACACAGAATGATACAGAGTATTATATTTGTCCATATCTATACAACCATCATTTTGAACAACCTGTTATTGTCCCCAACATTACCATAAGTATCGTAATAGTCTATGTTATTTGTTATTTGTTGCCTGTAAATTGAATGTAATTGTAGTTTATGTCAAAATCATGGAAGAAAAGACTGACAGGGGAGCACATATCAGCTATATATTTGATATATTTAAAGTGCATCTTACACTAGCTGTTCACTAGCATTAGCAAATCCATCAGCTAGCATCTTTTTTTCTTGAAAAAATGTTTATAAATGATTATTATCATTTAATTAAAGTTCAGATGCAGCCACCATTAAGTCTTTAAAACATGTATACATTATCTTGACATAATTCAAATAAAATTAGTACTAATGTCACTTTGCAAAAGTTGAGATGGTGAAAAGGTGCCCCAGCTGAAGAATCACTCGTATAATAAAGTGATCACTGCGGTGATGGCTTTATTAGATTCTAAAATATGAGCATGAGCCCATACATGCATAACCTTATCACTCGCTTGCACGACGTTCCACGCCTTGCCCTGGGGAACATCAGCTCAATCATCGCTCCTTTCTATTGACCTTGAACTCTGACCTTTATTTCACGGTGCTCAATAAGCACCACAGTGGGAGAAGGCATCTGGGCCAGATCGTGACTGCAGCCTGCAGGCAAAGGCCCCACTCCCCGACCATATGTGAGTTTGTGCATGCATGTGTGTCAGTCACATTTATCCCAGTAGTGTTAAGTAAACAAGCAAACCACGACTGTTTTTCCATACACTTTCTGCAAGGCTTCACTGCACACCCACTGGGCCTTTGTGCCTGATCAAGCTCGGCTGCACTTTGTGAATGGCACAGAGATCTCACCCACGGGGCAACTACACAAATCACAGGCTAGGTAAGCGTCTAAAGAAGTGTAAATAAGATGTGGCCCCCATTTCTGCACCTGCCACAACGGATGCTTGTTGATGCATGATCTACAAGAAGCCCTCCAAATGCCACTAGTGCAAATGAAATTGAAACTAATGTTCAGTACAACTTTGCCATAATTGTAGCATACATATGTTTAAATGTGAGCCGTTTCTTTAGACAGATGCACATTCTAACAAGGGAAATCACAAGGCTTAAGTCCCAGGTAAGGCAGGACCCTTGAGGACCTTTAAGATTCTGCTCGAGTCCAAATCATGTCCTAAACTCTGGCTACCTTTGGTTTTCCCTTGTTTGCAATACCCTCTGCGAATGCTGCTCACTTGGAAGCAATGCCAGTGCACCAGGCTGAGCACAAAAGCTGGCTGTGGAGAGTAAAGAAACATATGTGTTTGTCCTTCATCTTTCTCAGGGCAAACCATTTAGTCATCTGAGCAAACTACCAAAGAATGCAGCATGCAGAAAGCTTCTGCTCTCTAATGGGATGTGTGGAGTAGAGCAGTTTGTGAAAGTTGAACATTTTAGATGATGCTGAGCACTGAAGCATTGCATCCCATTAAAAAATATCTTTCAGAGCACAGCAGCAAACATTTAACTAACAGTGTGGAACTTTAAATGAATTGCAGTGTGCTGTAGTTAATACTGTTTATTTAATGTTGGAGAAGCAGTAAACACTGACTCAGGCTGACGCTCAAGTTAAGAATAAGTCACGAAGATTTATTCCTGAAGAATTAAGAACAGTACTATGGTAGCCTAGCGGTTAAGGTACTACACTATGGATCAGAAGGTCCAGGGTTCAAATCCCACCTCTGCCAAGCTACCACTGTTGGGTCCTTGAGCAAGACCCTTAACCCACAATTGCTTGGATTGTAAGACTGTACCAATTGTAAGTCGCTCTGGATAAGGGCGTCTGCTAAATGCTGTACATGTAAATGTACAGGACTTGAGTTCTACATAATGTCCATTATTTGTTTGATCCCTTGTTGTCAAAAAGTTCATCTAATAGGAATGACCAAATATACGACTAGATTAGTTTAAGCTTCCGGAAATGCTCTCCATCACACAAGTATTAAGGATGAGTACACACGTTTCCTCATGTATAATGCAAGAGAGGTGCAACAGCATGGCAACAGAGCAGAAGTCCATGTTCCCCCATATCCATCATCATAATGTAAGTCATCGTTTGTGTGGATACAAATGGAAAAAGGCATACATAATCCATGGCGTTAATCGATAGTGCAGCAGACACACACTATTAAGATCTCCAATCACTCATGGCATACTTAACCTCAAGACTCGGGCCCTGAACCCGTGCAATCCGAGTTCATTGCCATCCCAGGCTGTTCCCGCAAATCTGCTCGGGGGCGGCGGTGAAGGGTTGCAGCCATAGTCCCAGAGGATCATGCAAAGCACTTAAGGCTGAATTGGAGGCCCATGAAACCGCACTTAAAATGGCTCGATACAACGCCCAGCCCAGCCCAGTATATAAAGGTTTTACCCCTTTGCTCTTCAGCCAGGTTGTGTGTTCTGTCTGTTTGTGTTTGCCTGAGGGAGGCACTCAGGGGTTCCAGCGTCCTCCCTGCAGACACGAGCTCATCAAGGAGGTCAATACCCTGCATCCATGTACAAAAACCTGCTTAAAAGATATGAGACCTAAGACAAATCAGGACACCAGGGATGCAACTGGAGGACCAAAGCAGAGGTCTATATGGGATTAAGGCTAAAGATTCAACCATCGTCCTCTTTCTCTTTTCTTTTACATCACAACCAGGTTATTGCTCTCTCCTTATGTCTCTTCTTTTCTTGAGTGTAATTACATAGAAGGTTCCTCCTAGACATGATGTGGTAAAAAAAAGCTAAGGAAAGAGTCAGAGATAAAAGCGACTAATAGTCGTTTGAAAATCCATTAGGCTATGGCTTGTGCTGGTACACAAGTACAAATCAGAGTACTTGGAAGAGAAAAACACAAATGTACTGGTGAGTACTGGTGAATTTCAGGCACTCCTGTTCAACTATAGGCAAGCTCTCGACTGCTGTTTCTTTTTCAGTCAATAAAAGCCAATCGTCACACCACATCAGGCATCTGATGTTTTTTTCTTACAGTATCGGATCACAGGGTTAAGACTTTGCTGAAGCTTTGGTTATGAGCTGATGAATGTGCGGTGAATCAAAATAGCACCTCCCAAAAGAAAGCTGAGGGAAGTTAAGAGTAGGCGTTTGCAATATGACAAAAATATTATTGAGAGGACATAAAAAAACCAATGCAGCCCAATTAACCTTACTTATCCTGGTCAGGGTTACAGGGGGCCCAGAGCTCGATTGCAGGGTTATGTAACTATACCATCCAACCTTCAAGTTGCAAGCCTTGCCTGGGGTTCAGACTCCGGTCCTTATTAACTGCTGTTTCCTGCAGCTAGTCCTCAGTACTATCTGGTACTCAGAGCACATAATAGCAATTACTGCCTGTGTATAGAGCCATTGTTTTAAACATGTAGATACATGTAAATTAAAGGCTTGACTAATGACTTATTGGTGAAAGCAAATAGATGAAGGAGGAATGGAGTGGGGAAAAGTAGGAGGACTAATAAAGAAGCAGACCCCCTGCTTGGCTACACATTAATCATTAAAACACAAAAGAGGAGACAAGGCAGGCAGACAGACAGCAGACTCGGCCCTAATACCACTTTACATGCAAGGTCTCTTTCTCCCTGTCTTGCTCTCAGTCTCCACTCTCTCAAACCTAACTCCATCCTCCTCTTCCTCTTTCTGTCTCTCTGGGGTGGGTGATGTAAGAAAGATGGTCCACCCTTCTTAAGTGCCACCATTACAGTAGTGAACAGCACTTATGCCCTTTACTTTATTGACTGATCAAATCAATACGTCATCCTCGCTGCATCCGGGGACAATACATTAAGGGGAATACCAAAGTGCTCAAATGTACAGCCTTTTTTCTAAGATGGACTTTGGCCATAATGCAAATGGACATGGGTGTCAACCTTTATCATCCCTTGAGGAAAAAAATCAAGTACAGTTTAAATAGTTGTGTACCTGGATTGTTTGGTGCATCTTCCATACTATACATGTACTTCATTTGTATTGATTTACTAGTGATTTGTAGAATACATCACATAAATAGGTGAAAGTATAATACTGTATACATGAAACTATATAACGACTTAAATATGAAGTGACATAAGCCACACAAATTTTGCTTAGAAGACCCAAAATGGTGTTGTATCTCCTTTGTCACATATAGGCTCAGTACAGCCTGGACTTTACTGTTGGTCCATTTGTCTGTGTTTTTTTTCCATCTTATCTGTGAGAATCTGTTGTTTATACCACTACTGGTGTACGAGTATATTTAAACATGGCGACTGAGCTCAACACAGGCTCTTTTGTCTGGACCACTCACAATACACTTGCATCACTACATCTGGACCAAATGCCACAAACTTACATCACGCAGGGTTCCTACCCGCTGGGAAAAGACTCTGTCCTTAAGTTGGAGTTTTTAAAAAAGCCCCTAAAAGTCCCAGATTGTAGGAGCACCTTCTCCAACAGTTCTAAGAAGTATGAAAAGGTTTGTTCAGTGTGAAAGTGCCTATGGACTCTCTGAAGGTGTCCTGTGGTACCTTCCACCAAGACATTAGCAGCAGACCCTTTAAGTTCTGAAAGTTGCGAGGTGAGGCCTCCATGGATTGGATCTGTTAGTCCAAATCCCACAAATGCTTGATCAGAAATCAACACTTTGAACTATTTATCATGTTCCTCAAACCATTCCTGTCGGCACTATCCTGCTGAAAGAGGCCACTGGCATGAAGGAGTGTACTTGGTCTGCATCATGCTTAGATCAGTGCTTGGTTTGTGTGGGGATTCCTATTAGAACACTGCACAGAGTACCACACTGTCAATGTTTTCGGCTTTAACGCTGTAACGGATAGTGACCCTTTCCACAAGGCAAGAGTATGAAAATGGTGTAAACCCCACGCTTAGAACGTGCGATTCAGCAGAACCCAACCTCCCTGAACAGCTTGCTGAGAATTTTAGACAACTCTACTACCACCAATATCAAAACCCCAATTAGGGAAACATGTTTTGTAAGTATAATAAAGGTAAGGTACTAATGTAATTGTGCCTTGATTCCCCTAAGAGCGGTGATGCATTCAGAATTACACAGTAAATATTTGAATAACCAATTTATTGCTTACTTGTCGTACTGCCAACGCAAAAGACAATTTCTATTGATTTTACACACATTTCACACAACTCAGCAGCTCGGCGTCCTATAAAAGGCTGTGAAATCACAGCTCTGAGGGGAATTTAATTCATTCTTCAATCAATGCTGGATGAAAAGATTAGCTGTTTCATAGACATACGCCACAGAGCTGCCTTTCTGCACAAGCTAATCATATTCGCTCTGAAAATGTAATGGCTATGGAGGTGCACACAGCGCCTCTGGCTGCACCGGATGGGACTAGTGCATGTTAGAAGCTCCGAGTCTGAGCCTCCGCTCTTATAATTCAACACAGTCTGCACTCTCAGCAGATCAATGATCCCCCATGACCTGACTGTTCAGCTGTTCTCACTACACAACTCTCGCTCGTTTCATTCTTGCGGCTCGCTCTTTTGTGATTTGTGCTGCGTCTCATTTTTCTCACTCGCTCTCTCACTGTTTGCTGACTAAGATCTATGAAGGGGACAAAGGCACTAGGGCTGTGTCGAAATGAGGCCACAAAACTGGTGCACCCCAAAAGCATCTGCTCCGTGTAAGGGGTGAAGGGGTATGATTGATGAACTTGTAAAATACGCCCGAGGTCAGCGAGGTATGAAATCTCATCACTTAATCATATGAGCCAGGGTGCGAGAATGAGAGAGTAATAAAGAAGCTGTAGGGGTAAACATGTTTCAATCTAAAAAAGCCTGCCAGCTGGACGCTCTTAAACAAGCCCCCCTTGCTGAAGACCTCTTCAAATCCATTAGAACCCATTAATGCTGAATGCTAAATGCAAACGTTTAGACAAACTGCTCAGGCAAGACAAGAACGGTGCACCAACTGACAGGCTTGTCTTATCACTCAAGTGGATGCTTTTCAGTAATTTGAGGACCCGATTCAGTTCACACAGACACACGCACATGGGAACTGAACTTAGCTTAGCTAGGTCCCTACAATGTGTCTTCATTTTTGCTTTTTGCTTTCTGTTTATTAGTTCCGTGACCATTCGAGACCTAAGCAAGTCTTATTAAAGCCTTGTCACGCTGTACACATACGTAGGTGTTCTGAATTGTTTAGCCTAGCCTTAAATCTTTACATAAGAACAGTTATTATTGGAGAGCTAAGGACACGCTAATGCTGGACAAAACGATGCCGCAAAGAACTCTATCCTTGCTATAAATCATAGATTACAGTCCTGCCATAAATTTCACAGTTTCACAACCACTGGCAACTAGAGAGAAACATTTCTGGAATCTGGTTTTCCCCCCCAACAAAGGTGCAGATTATCAGATAGCATAAAAGCTAAACTAACTAAACCTAAGAATCATTAATCTTACTCTGATTCAAGGATTTTAACTTAAGAACACGAGTACTTAACTGAACGTACTCACTCAAATAACCACTAGTAAGAGAATATATATCGTTACAAACAATACTTCAGTAGCTTGTTACTCATTACACAGGATTAAACAAGGTCAAATACTTTCATTGTCAATAAATAGAGACAAACAGTACACTTCTCTGTGAAAGCATATTTTGCCTATGTTAGCAGTTGGCTGATTATTTTTAACCCAACTCTGCCATTTTTCACTCTGCTTTCTTATAGAATGGCAGCAACCTACTGTATATGAAAGGGGAGGACTAGCATGTGTTTGCTCAGAGACACGTCAAGCTGCCTTTTAACATCATACGGCAACAAAAGGTGTCTTAAATGAAGCTATGAGTAAATACTTTCCTATTGTAGAACTTGGGCTGACTTTTGAGATTTATTGTTGCAGCTACACGTACCGGTCTTCTTGTATGTATCATTGTCTACCTCAGTACCACTGTGCTGTGTATATGGAGGCTAAAGGATTTAATTATAACTTGTAAAATGCTCTGGATAGTCAAACATTTGTGGACACCCCAAAAATTACATCTAAAATGTGGGCATTAGCATGGAGTTTAACCCCTCAGCACCTTTAATGTTACATCAGTCTTTGTTTTCCTAAAAGGACTTTCTACTAGACGTTGGAACACTGCTGTGAGGGCGACTGATGTTAGACAATAAGCCCTGGCTCACATTTGGTATCCCAGTGCATTTTCAAAGTGATGGAGTTGAGGTCAGGGTTCTGTGCAACCCAGCCAAATACTTAATAAAAATTGGCAAACCAATTCTCTGTGCACTTTGTTTAAGGACAGCAGGGCAGAAAGTTGATGAACTGACTTGTTGGAAGCCATAACCTAAAAATGTGTCATATTGAGAATCTCAGCACAACCCATTCTACTGCCACTCTTTATTGAGAATCCAGAAATGCAGAAATGCAAATGTGTAGGAACGGAATGCTGCTGAAATAGCAGAGCTAAACAATTGTAAGGGCTGTCCACAAACATTTGTCTACATAGTGTATGTCCTCAATGTCAGAGGCACACCTTGCGAAACCACCCATAGCTGTTATCCGTACATCATATTCCAGTGATTACATCATGGAGTGACTCTTAGGCCGATGGAAACCAACAGCGGTTCTGAAACAGTTTCTCTGGCTCGTTAACATGCAACAGCACCTTGTCTGCATCTGGTCCCTGATGAGCTGCAACACTCCTCCCAAAAGCACTGCACGTACATGGAGATAGAGAAAATCCAATCCACATGACAATCACCTATCTCCAGGGATGGAGAATGGGAAAAAGAGGAAGAAAGAGAGGGAGGGAGGCGAGGGGAACTAAATGCGTATTGCACTGTACAGAATAAACAAACACCGCCTGCTTAGATCTAATTAAACACTGTGCATTGTGGCGTTCCAGCAAATAAAAACTGGCACAACAACTGCACTGCACATTCAGTGTGTGCGTGTGGGTGTGTGTCCATGTTTATATTACATCGTTGGGACCAAATGTCCCCACAGGGATAGTAAGGTCTGACATTTTCTACATTATTTTTAAATATTTGCTGGATAACGGCTTTTTACAGAAACATTCATTAGCTACAGTAATCATTATGTCAATTAGCAGTCCCTACAAAGACTGTGGGATGTGTTGTGTGTGTGTCTATGTTTATATTACAGAGCGGGGACCAAATGTCCCCACAAGGATAGAAAGGTCAGACATTTTTGACATTGTGGACCTTTTGGTGGATAACTGCTTTTTTTAGAGAAACATTAATTTGGTACAGTAATCGTTATGTCAATGGGCGGTCCACACAAAGATAGTGAGACACGGTGTGCGTGTGTGTGTGTGTGTGTGTGTGTGTGTGTGTGTGTGTGTGTGTGTGTGCAGAGGGGCAGGTGGTGAAACTGGCAATAATTGTTCTAATTGTTGGCAGGACAGTCAGTATAAGATATGTAGCTCAATTGGTTTAGATTCAAATAAGAGGAAGCAACATGGAGGAAGGAAGGAAAAAAAAGGAAATTGCTGGCTGGAGATAAAATTAATACAGGGACAACAACGAAGGTAAAAAAATGCTGCTGGGTAAAATAAAAAAGCACCTTGAAAATGTTTTTAAACGGAAAAAAAAACAGTTTGAGCTTCTCGATCATGTCAATCAACACAGACCAAGTTTCCCAATTAAAAAACTCAGCTCATAAACAAGGAGATTACTGAGACTGTGGAGGTGTCCTCACATGTCAGAGTGCTTCTTTTACCACAGTGTGTTGGGAGTCGGGAGTGGGAAACTAAAAGCACAAGGTATCATAATAACTATATACACTATAAAATTTAAAAAATATATACTATGCATGTTGGAGCGCCTCCAGTTAAGGCTGGATAAAGCAAGACAGAGTATGTTACAGCAGAATAAGAATCCCTCTCGCGCCTTCTCCATCCCAGTGGGCACAAACAGGCGCCAAGATGGGATCCCACAGCAGAACCAAGTCAAAAAAACGACAGCGGCATCATTTCCATACCTGACTGATCCACTAGAGAACAGAACAGGGACTAAACGTGGTGCCAAACTCTCTAGCCTTAGGAGAACACACTGGGAATTGTGGGATATGAGCTCCTAGTGTGTCTGAAATTAGAAGAAGAGCCTTATCTCAGGAGGCAGGAGACACCTTCTCGGCACGTCAGGAGTCCGTCACCTGCTATCTCCCACAATGCACCTGTAGACGTCATGGTTCTGTCACACAATACACAGCTTTGGCTGCTGTGATGTGGAGGCAGATGTGTATGTGTGTAAACAAGTGTGTGTGTGTATGTCTTCGTCAACCTCTGTTCTGACGAACGATGTGACTCCAGTTAAAGTAAACTGCATTGGCACTATTGCCATGGAAACAGGGGTGTGAGTGGTGGATGCAGGAAGATAAAGAAGGAAAAAACAACTCAAGGTTAAGCAACCTGTTTGTGCATTTCCCTTGTTTTTAAGGAGTCTGTGTGTCAGGAGATGGAGCTCTCCATAGCGGTTTCAATCCAAAAGCTTTTATTTGTCAACTTAGGCGTATTTCGGAAAGCGAACCTTCTTGAAGTAGACCAAGGGTGACCAGCTGTGCAAGACATGGACATTAAGTGGTTGAAAACGACAGACAGGAAGGTAACCCTTTAAGAATCGTGTTTTCCAGTTCCTGGGGACTTTAGGCCTGTTTTCCCTTCTTGTACAAAAGATACCTGTAAGCGTAATAAAATCTCATGTTTTACTTAATGGCACAAAGTTCGCGGGGCTGAAAACAGGAGGGATTCCCAACAAAGTGCATTTGCATTGCGTTCATCTACCTGCCTGCCTGTAGCAGATCTTACAACAAAACCAAGCACTCTGTCAGTTCCAGTCCAGTGAGCGGCATGGCATAATTTGTGATTTGCCAAGCTGTTTTCCTGCTGCTCAATTGTTGGCAGGCCTGTATAATTTAAGTCAACTGAGCACAACTGCTTATTTGAGCAGGAGCCTTTCCTTCCTCCAAGAAAGCCCTTCTTCTCCTACTAGGAAGACAGAGAAGAACCTACCTATTGCTGCATTCACCCTCCAACACACACCCACTCCATCCAATCACACCTCGCCTTGACACACACTCACGCAAACACACTCCTGGGCTGATTGGTTGCTCTCCTCGGGGCAGGCCGGAGGAGGCCAGGCGTCTGTGTGAATTTACTGGGTCACTGATCTAAAGACTCTCACACCTCAGCGCCTTCCACCTCTCCTGCTGAAGTGGAAGCATGATTAATAGATCTGAATAGAGAGATAGAGGAGAGAGAGAGAGGGAGATCAGCCTCAGAGGAGGGAAGAGAGCTTTTAAAGAAGATTACTGCTAATCGCTCTTAGCCACGGAGCTAAGCCTGACGCGAGGGCTGCTGATAAGGTCTAAAAAGATTGTCCTGATTGTTTTGCTCAGCACCGAAACCATGATTATTGTCACAATTATTTAGCTAATTTAGGAGCACAATGGTTTCAGTGTTTTAGTATTTTAATAAACAGAAAAAGCATTTCCTTTAATTCATATACTTAGTATGCATGCACTCATCGGATAACAAAAACCCCAGAGTCGTTCCTCAAGCTAAGCATTAACACATAAATTGAAGGATATGTCAATGTGCATGACAAGTTTGGGAGTTAATATCTGTGTAGCAATTAAGAGTACTTTTGATAGACCCTGGCTATTAACTACTGTACAATCCTCTGTTTAATAGTTGAACTAGGGCTGCACTATACACTGGTACTTCTCCACCACCTCGGAATTCGGTTCTCGACGCATTTTGACTAGAAAAATTAGCCTCGGTTCTCGTCGTTTGCTCGGTACTCGGCGCACTCGCTTAAGCATATATGAGTCGATCCTGAGACGTCTAGATTTATGATTCATGAGTCACAATTCACGATTCAGTCTCACAATAGATCTCGCTGGGTGAAGATCTCCGCTGTGGTTATCGTGTATGTCTTTATTTTTACATCTAGAGTACTACAGTCGTATGAAAAAGTTTGGGCACCCTTGATAATTTTCATGATTTTTCTTTATAAATCATTGGTTGTCCAGCTCAGCAATTTCAGGTAAATATATCATATAGCAGATGAACACTGTGATATTTGAGAAGTGAAATTAAGTTTATAGGTTTTACAGAAAGTGTGCAGTAATTATTCAAACAAAATTAGGCAGGTGCATAAATTTGGGCACCCTTGTCATTTGAATACTTAGGCCTATTATTTGGAACACAAAACTTTGTTTTTTTGTAGGGCTCATTGACCCCCTGATTCTACATTACACAAGTTGAATCCAAAACTATGAGAAAAGTGTTAAATTAAAGGTGGGGGCCAATTGGAAAAGTTTTTCTTCCTCTTATGATCTTCTTCTTGAAGAAGTGGCAACCATGGGGAGCCTTAAACAAAACTCTAAAAATGGCCTGAAAAAACAAACCAAAAGGTGTTCAAAAAACATACAATCATGGTTCAGGGGAGAAAGGGAAAAGGGCTCTCTCCAGAAGATTTCTGCTGTTTCAGTTTTTTCCCACTTGTGAGGAACCATAAGTGAGGAATGTGAGAAGGACCAAGGCACAGTTTCTAGTTTACGGGAACACTCCCTGAAGTGGCAGCAGGGGCCAGAGACCAAGAAAAAATCTCAGATAGGCCAGAGGCAACAAAGGATGGGTGGAAAACAGTTCATAGGTCAAAAAGCCACCACAGGACCACCTCCAAAAGGACCTAACAAACCTCATTCTTTGCTGCAGATGGTGTCACGGTTCATAGTTCAAAACTATACCAGCACACTTTGCAACCACAAAGGAAAGAGGCTGTATGGGGAGAGTAATGCAGAAGAAAGCCTTTCTGGGCGCACGCACAACAGGAGTCACTTGAGGTGTTGCTACAGCAACATTTGGGAACCAAATCCAGCTTCCATTTAGGAATAAGTGCTGTGTAAACTGATGAAGTGAAAACTAAAATTGAGTTATTTGGGACCCATAAAACAAGGAGCGGAAAAAGAAAAAAAGAAAAAAAAAAAAGAAAGAAAAAGAAACACAGCATCCCAAGACAAACCCCAACTTGCTACACAGTAAAAAATTTGGGTTGGCGTTGGTTGGTTCCATTTCATGCTGTGGACTGTTGTGGCCAGTTGCCAGGTAGGTACTAGGAATTTCGTGTTAAAGGTTGAGGGCGCATGGGATTTCAGTTAATATCTCCCCAAGATTCTTGAGACAAACAATGTTCAAGAATTTTCAGTGACAAAGTTGCCACCGAGGCCAAAACGACCCCCAAAAAAAACCATGCTCAAAAAATCTACTAAGGCATTTTCATGCAGAGAGAGGAAACCAGTACAAAACGTTCTGGAAAATGGCCCCCATCTCACGTCCCCGGACATGGAATATTACTGAAAAAAGTCGGGATGGTCCACATGGCTGGAAAACCCATTCAAAACCTGAACTGAACTGGGAGATGTTTTCTAAAGAAGAATGAGAATGGTCCAAAGCACATTCACCAGGAATTCCCAGGAACTGGAGGACAGCTTGTAGGACGCGTTTTTTTAGCGGTCTGTTCTGTTATTGGTTCTTTCTCCAAAAAGGGAGGATTTCTACTAAATTATTGGATGTCAATTTATTTTTGTTGTGGGGTGCCCCCCAAACCAAATTTATTGCACCTGCTTAAATTTGTTTGAATACATTAACTTGCACCACTTTATGTAAATCCTTATAAAACTTCATTTCACTTCTCAAATCTCACTGTGTTCATCTGTATATGGGGAGATATTTAACTCAAGTTGCTGATCTGAAACAACCAATGATTATAATAAAACTAAAAAAATTCATGAACATTATCAGGGTTGCCCAAAATGTTTTTTCATACCAACTGTATACTCCTAAGGCGCAAACAAGTTCTCTATTGGTCCTAAAAAGGTCCGAAAGGAAACACAGACTGCAGTTAGCTTAGCAGCTATGCTAGCGCCCTGAGTTCACAAATAGAGTAAGTGTGTTGCTTTTACTTTTCACTTTCAATCCATTGCTCAATAAATGACATAATATTTTTCAACACTGTATTATGAACTATCATTATGCTAATGATTTTGGCCGAACGTAGGATAATGTAAGTGTTTTAAACATGAACTTACTTACCATGACTCATCATAGATTAGTATGATACAGTACAGGCCGCTCTACCAAACACTCATTAAGCTCCTCAGTTCATGATCCATTTAACTTATGATGGATTTGTCAGAACGTATTCCCTTCATAAATCAGGAAGCACCTGTACCAGTACAACTCCATTATTGCATCTAATGCCTTATGCAGTGTGGATTTTCTGGGGGTCTGGAACGGATTCATTCCATTTATAAAAAATCTGCTCTATACAATATACCACTGGCACCACTGTACATTGTTTCAGCACTGTCCTCGCCAGACTTGCCAAGTAAGGAAATTTATAGCAAACACGTCATGCTACACCTTGCTGTGGGATAGTGAAGGAAAACTCACAGTTCTCATTGTTCATGATTCTACAAGATAAGTCCGTCTGATACAACATGCAGTAATTTACCCCAGTTTTAGGGTTCTTGGATATACAGACTTTTTGGCTTAGTCTGGATTGAGCAAAAGTATTACATAAATGCAGTAGTGTCATGGTGAGTCAGCCAGTGTATTGTATTGGAGAGGTACAGTAAAAATTAGCATCCTGGTGGGGCAGGTTATGTGCTGGTAGAAATCTGATACTTAAAATGAAGTCCCCTGCCACAGTAAACGCAGCATCCGTGTGATGGGTTTGGAGATAAGTGAGAGTGCTGTGTAGATCGCTTAAGGCACTGTCCGTGTCTGCATGAGGTGGAATATAAACGGCACTGACCATGACTGAAGTAAATTCCTGAGGAATGTAGAAATGGTTATCACAGCGAGAAGGTCCTTGGTTTGATTCCCAGTTGGACCGGTCTGGGTCCTTTCTGTGTGGGGTCTTACTCTGGGTACTCCTGTTTTCTCCCACAGTCCAAAGACATGCATTAGCTTAACTGATTACACTAAATTGGCCCTATCTGAGTATATATATATATATATATATATATATATATATATGAGACTAGCTTGTAACCTAGTGTATCAATACAACCTTGTGTCTGTCGTTAGAATGTCCAATGACACTGTTAGCACTGTTAAATAAACTAAACAAAACAAACTGGACAAAAATCATTTGATTATAAAAAGCAAGACTCTATTAATAAATAAGCACATCAAATACAGAACTACAGTAAAATGTTACCATTGGCAAATGTTACTATATACTGCTAGTAATGAGCGTTTTACAAATAAAAACTACATTTACATAATCACATACTCTGACTGGCCACTACATCTAGTAGCGCATTAGGACTCCGTTGGCCTTCAGAACTGCAGCAATTCCACTTAGGTGTTGAAATGGTTCTGCAGGAATATTGACCCATGCGGACAGGATAGCACACACAGTTGGTGCAAATTAGACAGTGGTGCTGACAGACCGTTCTACCTTGTCCCAGAGATGCTCTGTAGGATAAAGATCTGGGGACTGTGGAGGCCAGGGAAAGGAGAAAACCTTGCTGCCATGCTCCTGGAACCAATTCTTGACTATAAAGCCTTTGTAGTATGGTGCATTGTCCTTCCGAAAGAGTCCTTCTGCCACAGACTAAACAGCTGACCATTTGTCAGCCAACATGCTTAGGTTAAGTCCTACTGTCCAAATGTCCATCCACAGGTATCAGTGTGCCAAAGACGTTCCCCACACCATTACTCCACCTCCACCATCCTGAACTGTTGACACCTGACAGGTAAGGTTTCATCCATTCATGCTACTTGGGTCAAACTCTGACCTTTCCATCAGAATGGTGCAAAAGGGATCTGGATTCATCTGGCCAGGCAATGTTTTTCATTTTTAAAATAGTATATTTATTAATTATATATTTCAATAATTGAGTAAGTTATTTTTTTAAAGTAAGAACTTTTTTAAAAGACTGTGCCCTCATTGTACCTTTGTAACATGCGCAGTGAGCAAAGTAGGATCATTTCATCACCTGGCCCTGGCATTTGGATATTTCCAGTTTTGTGATTTGCTGAACCAACTTTTTATTCATGTAAACAGAGAAATGGAACAAAAAAGTTAATATTAAAGTTTGTGCTTGTACATTTTTGTGTTCTCTTCCTTTCAAATCCAGATCACCAGTGCTCCTTCTTAAAAAGCTTACTGTAGAGCCCTGATTTGGTGGACTGGAACCAATTGCATAGCATTAAAGTTCAAGAGAAAAAACACCGTCTGCAGTGTAAAAAAGTAACTTTTTCATCTTTTTAAAAATTATTTTATTTTCTATGCAAATCTATGCAGCACCTCCCCTACAAAATCACAGCAAGCACTTGGAAAGAAGTATTAACTCTTTCCAAATGAGATGTTCAAGTCATCTGGTGATATTCCTATATTTTTCATATTGCAACGATACAGTCTATTGCAGAAAAAAAATGTTGCAATGTCAGTTTTTTCCAATATCGTGCTGCCCTAAGTTCTACAATGCCAAAGCATCTCGAAATGGCAGCCCTCTTTTCAATTAGTGCCAAGCCCAAGCTTCAGTACCAAGCATATCCTCGATGAGAACATTCGGTTTCAACAAGCACATATGCCTATTACACCAGAGTGTTTACTTCTAAGCCTCAACAGATTGATTTATTGCCTGACAACCTTGCAGCATACCTGGAGAGCCACAAAGGCCTCTTCAATTAAATGTTTTATGGATGTTTCTGCCCAAATTACACAAGCTGTGCGGGCACAGTGCAGTACGGACCATTTAGAGAACATTTGCCAAGGTTGGTTGTTCGTCTATCAAAACTATTAATTGACCTCATGAGACTGTGGGTTGCTGATTATTAATAAACATGGAAACTACCTGTACCTGGCCGTACTAGGAGTAAAGTGACAAGAAACCCAGGTACACACTGACAAACGTGGCCATTACTTCTAGGCATTTGATTGACATTCACAGACACGTGAACATACCGGTATCAAACCGCAGTCCAAACGCAGCCATGTTGGTACTGCTAAAGCTCAGCAGAGTCTGGTAAACCACAGTTCTCCCCAGAGTGCTGGGATTTGCTGGCTGCAGGTACACACTCAACTCCGCAGGGAAGAAGCTACCGCTCCTAGCAGAGAAGGGCAACCGAAGAGCAGCAAAGTGCAAGCTAATTAGTTCAGCCTCAGCTTGCAGCGCACAGTCAGAGCCTCCATACTCCCCAGTTGGTACATTGGCTCCTGACATTCATACCTTTGGCACTAACAAATGTTTCCTCGTATTACAGTCATTGCCCAATAATGAAATAAAAATCAGCCTAACTTCCTGGGCTGCAGAAGTGCTGATGTATTCATACAGAAAGGGTAGTAGCTCCGAAAACATCTAGTAGGTTCTAATACCTTATCACTCCAGTGATTGTAAAGGACAACAATTAAAGGAGTCACGGACATAACTCGAGTCCATTTTTTTTTTTATATTGCTTTGTATAAATGAGTTTACAGAGCTAAAATCAAGTCGGCTTTCATTTCTTGAACTGCAGTACCAACACTAGTCTGATAGAACATACAGTGGAATACGAACTTAATCGGTTCCAGAAGGCCGTTCAATTTTCCCAATAAGAACTAATTGTATTAATCCCCCAACAATCCCAAAGGACTGTTTTCCATGCCTGTAGCCGTATGTAATTAATGATTAAAAGCATGAATAAAGCAAAAGAACGTAATACAACAATAATAATCAATAAATACATGAAATACCGTATTTTTCGGACCATAAAGCGCACAGGATTATAAGACACAATATCAACGATCGGCTGCTAACGGGTATATTTTCATACATAAAGCGCACCGGGTTATAAGGCGCATGAAATGAAACAAAACTCTTAAGTTCCGTCAGAAGCTCAGTTTGGTCTTTACCTGGCGCAGGGTGTCTTCTTGCTTCCTCCACTTCCGTACCATTGATTCGTTAATGTTGAATTCTCTCACAGCTGCTCTATGTCCATGTTGTACTGCGTGACTGATAGCGCTGTGTTTGAAATCCACTTCGAAAATGAATGAATGAATGCACGTACCCTAATGCTGAAGCACATACCGTAT